>JAYESA010000002.1:161143678-161292561 GCA_036927795.1 Iris macrosiphon | reverse complement strand
GTGACTCCTCTTAGGCCTGAGGTCCAGATCCTCTTCTGCAATCTGAGCATCCATCAAGATAGCCTCAAAGGCAGCGGTACGACGACCAGAAGTGCGTGACCTAATCTCTCTTGTCAGTCCCTTTCTGAATTTTTGGGCTCGATCTCCTGGGTCTCGAATCATAGATGATGCAAAACGACTCAATCTACAGAATTCTGCAGCGTACTCGTCGACCGACATGTTTCCTTGAACTAAGTCATGAAACTGACTTTCCAAGGTTCCCAATGCCACGTCGGGAAAGAACTTCTCCTTGAAGAGTTCCTTGAAGGTCTCCCAAGTAAGTCCTTGTGCAGTAATTCTCGGCTCTGTGCGATACCACGTGAGTGCGATATCGAACATCTGACTGCCAGCGGCTTCTATCTGCAAGTTCTCCGGAATCTGGGTCAATCGCAGGCTCCTTTCTATATCCTCTAGCCAGTCGTCAGCGTAGAGTATCCCTTCGGTGCCTTTGAACTCTCGAGGCATCATCCTCTTGAAATCCACTATAGTGCCTGATCTCTGTTGTTGCTGGCCAGGAAACTGCTGGTACTGTGCTACTCTCTCCAAAGCTTGGAGAGCTACTTGATGAGCATTCTCCATGTTTTCTCTCATCAGCTCGGTTTGTGCCTGGTGCGCTTCTGCTTGCACCCTCTGAGCCTCAGCTTGAACTCGCTGAGCGTCTGCCGTCACTCTCTGGGCATCTACCATGCCTTGGATCAAGGTAAACATCTGTGTTCCGTCAATGGGCAAACCTCCGGGAATCGGAGTCGGCGGAGGCGGAAGGTTGTCCGTCACAGCTGCGGCAATCTTCTGAACAGGTGGGGGAGGAGGATCACCTACGTGCATCGGAGATGTAGGAGGAACTACGGTTGTCTGCCTCTCAGGTGGAGAGGTGGCAGGCCCCTCTAAAGCTGATGTTCCTGCTCTCATAGATCGTGTCTGCGGCGACATCCTGAAGACAGATCCCAAAGAATCAATTTAGGCAAAAATGCGATATCATCAAGGAAGGACAGTACAGTTCTAAAGAAGCAACATTCAAGATAAAGATTGGAAATAAACCCTAGTTGTGATTGCACAGGTCAAAGATACATCCATGGTCTGATACCTCTATCCCTCTAAGTACCACAGTTCTACCACAAGCACACTCACTGCTAGCTTCCTTACCTACTGCAATCGCTGATACTAGTTATCCTTATCACTCAAGTGCATATCAAATGCAACACACTATACTAAGTACTGCTCTCTCCAATATAATCTTAGACGAACACCTAAGCCAGTTGGCAGTGAAATCTCAATCATGCTCAAGCCAACATATCCTTACATATGCACCTTATCTATTATATACTAATATATCTTTCCCACTATAAGATCTTATCCTAAAATGAAATTCCTGAAAATAATACCTCGAATAAATTTTAAAGTAAATGAATACACTTTCCACAAGACCAATTATCTAAATACTGAAGTGAAAATTTTATCAATTCCAAAATCCTTATAGCTTGTCTAGGTTCATCAAATTGAATCTGGATTCCTCAAAAATAAAATTTTAATAACATAATATCTCGACTCCTCAAAATTCAAAAATGCAATTCATTTTTAATCTTCAAATTAGAATTGTCACGTCTCAGTCCCAAAATACGTAGGACTAGGTCACGTAACCATGCCAGCTGGCCCGTATATATGGCAACTCCAATATTTGGAAACCATATATACGTGCGTACACTGTATAATGAACAATAATTCATAAGTGGTAAAACTGATCACAAGTCACAGGGTAATATCTAAATCTCATCCACAGAATCACATATGAATAACCAATAATCATGTAACTAGATCTCAATACAGATATCTAAGAATGACAGTCAGATGAAATCAAATCTACTGCCGAAATAGAATACAAAAGGAACCAGAATACACACCATAAAGAACATCTGACAATCTCGAGGCTCGAAGAGAAGACCTCCTCGGGATATACGTAACATGTCCGGATCTGCTCTCCTGCGAATACTCAAGAACATATACACCTGGCAGGGGACCAGGTCCTCAGAGGGACATAGCAAGATACAGAAAAATGATATGCCATAATGTAAATACTGAATAAATAAATGGGGTATGCTAACCATCTAAGTGAATGCAATTTAAAGACCTTGTAGTACGCATGGGGATGTGTAGGCCTGACATATGCTGACGTAATTCACCAATCGTCGGGACTGGCTAGTATATGTGTCATATGCCCCCGGACGCACGGGTAACAGGAATACCCCATCCTCCTCGGAGCATAGTAACGGGAACAAGAAAAACCACTAACCCATCTCCGAGAAGCATGGTACAGGAAAACCCCATCTCCGAAGAGTATGGTACAGGAAAACCCCATCTCCGAAGAGTATGGTACAGGAATATAAGGAGGGGGTGTCCCATACGCCTACTAGATGTCTTCCCCGCCCAATGGAGATATACAAGTCGTGAAAACGACGTGGACATCTCGTATAATGATGCAAGTCTCCATAAAAATAAACAACTAAGCTAGACACCGTTACACGTGTTGCTCATACCGATGGCCAGTCGAATATGAGGCACGCGTCCCTACATGAACTCACTCTGTGACGTGTAATGATACGTGTCAAGGCCTGGAAGTCATATCAATAACTTCACAACTTTAGGTGGGTCTACTAGACACTAGGTCAGATACAATCCTAACGTCAACGCCTTCGTTGACTGCACCCGAGTGTTCTCGGACGCGCACATTTATATAATAAATAAATATGTAACTAATAATAACTGAATTTAAACAGTACAACAAGGCAAGGTATACTTGCCTGGCAGGAGAGCTGCGAATATAATGTCCAGATGTCAAATACCAAGTGTCAGAAACTCTGATCTCAGAATGAATGTCTTCGGATACTGAAATAAACATCACTAACAGTCTCAGAAAATATCAAATAGCTAGAAATGCCTGTCCTTTCGTCCAATTTGGACACAGGGGCAAAAATGACAGTTTCTGGTCAAAGCGGGGTCCACATGTGGGCCGCTTTGCACCGAAAAATGTGTCAGGGTCAAAGGTCTCCAAATTTGCCAAACTTAGTGTCCACAAATCCAGAACGTCGATACGAACCCAACGGAATGTCCAGATCTGGATTCCGATGTGACGATCACAAAATCGTCCGTCAAGTGGAGCCTGTGGGGCCCACGATACGGGATTTTGCCAACGTTCTCAGAATCGAACCAAACTTGGCTCACAGGACCAGCGTATCGCTACGAGTCCGATGGCGCAAGTTTCGTCTCGATCCGACGTGTGTACACAAAGTTGCAGCGTATTCCAGAACTGACGGATACGGGGCGGTGTCGGCGGATACGCGTTGATTCCGGTGTGCACGCACATCCAAATCAACTTCTCCGAATTCCTACACGTCCGTATCAACGTCGCGCACGTTTCGGTAAAGACCGCGTGCGACCAAGTCGTCCCGTTTGGCGGGGCGTACCCAGTTCCGGGGTGAATTGGGTTGTTGCTTTCCTTTTTTGGATCGCGTGCCGCGATCGCCACAGGACGCGATGCACCGAGCGGGTTGCACGGGCACCGAGAGGGTCACATAGCCTACGTGTCACAATTGACGGAATTAAAAACGGAACTACGAGGAGATAGAACGGGTTACCTGAACAGGGCTCCGTGGAATGAATTTTCCCTGTGTCTGGGGGACTGTTTTGTGTCCTGGTTGCTGTGTCCGGGCTGTGTCCAGCCGCTGTGTCCAGTCCGAGTCCAGTGGAGACTCGCCGGGGCTTCGCTGGAAGCGCTCAGGCGAAGCTCGTCGGTCAGCGGGGCGTCCGGGCAGGGCATGGCGCTGCGGCTAGGGCTCCAGGGTCGTCGACTCGTCGACGGAGGAGCTCTGGGCATCGTTCAGGAGTTGGCCGGAGTCTGCACAGCGAGTCGGAGCTGGACAGTGGCCGGAGTCTGAAGCCGCAGTGGGGGAGAAGTCAGGTGGAAGGCGGCTGGGCGCTGGGCTGAGCTCAGCGGCCGGAGGGTGGCGGCTCGGGCGAGGTTAGGGTTAGGGGGAGGAGTTCCATGGTGAGGAGGAGGAGGAGAAGGAGTGGGTCGTGGTGGTGGCGTTGGTGCTGGTGGTGGAGGATGGTGGTGGCGACGGAGTGGAGGAGGAGGAGTCTGGTGATGGAGGGTGGTGGTGGTGGATGATGGTGGTGGCGGCGGAGTGGAGGAGGAGGAGTCTGGTGATGGAGGGTGGTGGTGGTGGTTGTGGTTGATGATGATGATGACGGTGGTGGCTGTGATAGGGCGCTGCGGGGTGGCGGTGGCGAGCTTGGAGGTGGCGGCGATGGAGGGAAGAGGAGGAAGGGCGGCCGGGGGGGGTGGCGAGTGGCGGAGTGGAGGAGATGGCGACGGTGATGATGGCGGTGGTGGCGAACTAGGATGGGCCGGAGGAGAGAGGAGGAGGAGGTTGGGGAGAAGGAGAGAGAGGGGCTCGGCCCAGCGGGAGGGGGAGAGGGGAGAGAGCGGCCGGGGGGTCGGGTCCGACGAGGAGTCGGCTCGCCGTCGGCGGGGGCGCTCGCCGCTCCGGCCATGGGTGGGATCAGGGGAAGAGGGGAAGCTGAGGAGAGTGGAGAGAGGGGGCCAGCGGGGAAAGGGGGAGCCTCGCCGTGGGCGGGGGCGGCTTGCCGCGGCGGCCAGGGGGGGTTGCCGCTCCAGCAAGGGAGCTCGCCGCCGGCCGGGGGGGGGGTTGCTGCGGCCAGGGTAGGTTTAGGATTTTCTTATTTTATTTTCTTTTTCTTATTTTTTATAGGAAATTAATTAGGGGCTAAATTGTAAATTAACAATTAGGATATTTACTTATGTAAATACATTGAATCTGGACTCCTTTTGGAATGGACGGTGCACGTTCACCGACCAATCAGGGGGTGACACCTCGCAGGGTAATTTACAGAAAAGTCCCTGTAATTTCGTAAATTGCACAGAGGTCCTATTTTTGGGAAATTGTGCAATTACGAAATTGTCTGGGAAAAACACCCAATTCCTGAAAATACTAAAATTCACAGAATTGAGGGAAATTGCTGTGCGAGGGTCCCGAGGGGGTGGGGGTGAGTCTGGGCAGGGACTGGGCCTGGTTTTCTAGGGTGATACGGGCCATCGTATTAATTAATTTATAAATACTGCGCACGGTGTTCTCTAATTATTTAGAGGCAGGTAGGGCCATAATTTTTCTACGGTGTCAATATACTAAATGTAGTATACTCAGTGTAGAAAAATAACGTATTTTTGTCTGGACAAAACGGGTGCATGTTGGGCCTCAAATTGCTATTGGAACAGGGATGGGTACAGGTCTGGGATTTAAAATAGGAATTAAATACGGGCGTTTGCAATGAGATTTGTGCGTCTCATACGAGGCTCAAAACTAAGTATCTGTGAGTTGCACAAAGTGCAGGATAGTAGGCTGGCATGTCTAGGAGAGGTATGCGAACTTCGTTCGGGGATAACAGTCAAGGTAAAGCTCCAAATAATTAGGTGACGGACAGGTGCACAAGTCAATAGGATATGTAAGCAAAATAATTTTAAATATTGCAACAAATCCTAAATTGTGAAAAATACTCCTAAAATACGGGAATCTGGTCGAGGGGGTTTACAATCTACCCAACTTATAAAAATTTCGTCCTCGAAATTAAAACTAAGCCGGGGTAGAAGTCAAAGTCGGCATAAGATATAATTTAACCAAGTAATTTATATCTTGGGTTAAGAATAGGTTCGAAGACGTTTACGCATGTCGTACTCGCGCTTCCGAGTTGATTCTCCTGGCGCGTCATGCTTCCATGCTACGCAGATCAAGGGAAAAGACTGGTTCTCAATACCATTTCTCGATGATCAAGGATTTCTACGGGCTGCTCCTGATACGACAAGCTCGGCCTAAATGGTGATCTCCGAATGGTTGAGAACCTGACTGCTGTCTGTCACATACGCCTGAGTTGCGACACATGGAATACAGCAAGTACTTCCTTAAGAAGGCAATGATCGTCCTCTTTGAATTCCAAGGGACGATGATGACGGTCTGCCTACTGATTGCCTTGTCTTGCACTGCTTGCAAGTGTCCTTGCATTTACTTAACTGTCTCTTCGGTGTTGACCACCAACTCTGGTCATGCGAATCTTTGTCTGGTACAATGCTGACTGGTATACCGTGCAATCTTACGATCTGCCTCAAATAGGTAATGTCTCCATAGCTAGAGCTTCTGCAGTCTGGCCAACTCTATAGGGTAAGAAAAGTGCTGACTGGTATGTCGGTCCATAGGAATTCTTAATCCTTACAAGTCAACCTAGTCATAGGTGCTGCTGTCCTTTCAGGAGTCAGTCAATTATTCATCCGGTAAAATCCATTTAGACTCCTGATAGCAAAATGATATTTTCTTCATCGTAATACTTGAGTTCTGAACTTGACCCAAGTTACGAGGCAAAAATAAAAATTTTGCTGCCTTAGTGATGCAGGTATCAGGAACGTAGGTAGGTAGGTAGCGAAGGTCATTCTAAGGATAGCACAATTTAAACTGCAAACAAATCTAATAATAAAGTTTGGTAATACCCAAGAAACAAACAGAAATGGTACAGAAACAATACACTCTCGTATTTGTACGAGGCACGAGGTTTTGCCTTTCCGAAATAAGGGAAGACGATAAACAATAATCAAGAGTTCAAGGGGGAGGTAATAGATTAGTAGTGTGAGGATCAAGGCGTTTAAAGAATTCAATGGGAATTGTCAAAGCAGTTGTGGAATTGAGATGCTATTTTGGGAATCCCTATTAACATATTCGGATCAGCACAGTTATGTAGCTGATACGATATGCTCAGGCATATCCAACGGGCAAGTACATCTATCTACTAATCACTATATATCTCAATCCACGTAGAGTAGTTATGCGAAGGTCGAACCAAGTGCACTATGGTTGATCAGACCGTAATACACTGATTCTGAAATGTATTAGTGTAGTACTCCAATAATACATCTCTCAAGAACAAGCTTGATAAAGAATGAGCTTGCGAAACTAGGCTATAATAGCGGCATAAGTCAAGGTAGTACGGTAAATATAAGTACGCTAGATTATGATGTAAGAAATTACAAACAATTCAAATTCACAAAAGACAAGACTCAACAAAATCTATAATTATTAATCTAATTCCTTGTCTAAGACGCTAGTTGACCCAAAAGAGGTATGGCCTTCTAAGTTCTACAATCTAACTATACACTATAGGTTGTCCGCCTAAAACAGAGATTCCAGGAAGTTTGCATAAAGTAGGGATTCGAGGTTGTCTGCGTAATGCAGAGGTAAAATAATTTGGCGTAAGGTAGAAATCTGAAACTGTTTGCGTAAAACAAAATTTCAAATTGTCTAGCGCAAGGTAGGGATCCAAAGTAGTTTGGCGTAAGTCAGGGATTCAAACTATCGGCGTAAAATAGGCTTCAGAGTTATCCGCGTAAAACAGAGAAGCGTAAGGTAGAGCTTCAGGGCTGTTCGCGTATAAAGTCTGCGTGAAAGTCTGGGCGTAAAAGTCTGCGGATAAAGTATTGCCTAAAGGTTGCGTAAAAATATCTGCCAGCGTAAAAAGTCTAGCATACGCTGCAGCGTGAAGTTGTACAAGAAATTCATGAATTTGTCAGTCAAGTTAATGAATCCTGACATCTGACAAAAGTACTTGTACAACGATCGAGGGGATGGTTTGATGATGGTTTACACGGAGTTCAAGGTTGTCGTTAGTGACTTATTGGATACAAGTCATCTATGCTCGAGGTGGGACAAAACCAGATGTCCTGTCAAAAGCTGTTTCTTTTTGCACAGGGCTCGAGGCGTATCTCTGCGCAGGATTTGGTCGCGTCTGGGGAAAGCTATGGCTGTAATAATTACTCTTAAATCCTATCCTTACATTACGCCTAATCAGGTTACTCTACGCTGGTTATCTATGAATTATCAGGTTTACGCAGGGCATTTACCTAAGTGGCTGGCATGATACAGGATAAGGAAGACTAAGGGATAGTGGGTTGTTGTCATAAAGGGGACAAGCTTCTGAATAATTTGGTTTCTACGCCAATAAGAGTAAATGGTCTCTGGCGTAAAACTCTGGTTATTCAAACATAGGTTGAGGTTTCAGTCCTAGTATTCAATCTTAGATTTCTATTGGTTTCTTAAGACTAGGGTTAACACTATGGTCAAATCTCTAACTAATCCTAGTAGGATTTATTTAGGAAGTCAGGAAGGCTAGGGTTCACTAAGTAATCCGAACTTAAGGATATGTCAAAGCCCTAGTGGTATTCTGACTAGGAATGCTACCCTAATCATCATCTTATCAACAGGGATTTCTCTATATTCTAGCAGGGGCTAAACTCAAGAAATTATCAGGGAAGCACATGAATCAAGCAGGATGCAATTATGTAAGTAGGACAGACTGGAAGGGAGATTAAGTCATAGTCAATTTTGGATGAGATTCTATATTCTAATCCTAGGTGCAGGCTTGCTCGGTACAGTAACGAAACCGAGACAATATGCTCTGAGACGCAGGCTTGCTCGGTACAGTAACGTAACCGAGACAATATGCTCTCGACCTGCATGGGCCACCACTAAAAATATGTCACGCCCCAGTCCCAAAATACGTAGGACTAGGTCACGTAACCATGCCAGCTGGCCCGTATATATGGCAACTCCAATATTTGGAAACCATATATACGTGCGTACGCTGTATAATGAACAATAATTCATAAGTGGTAAAACTGATCACAAGTCACAGGGTAATATCTAAATCTCATCCACAGAATCACATATGAATAACCAATAATCATGTAACTAGATCTCAATACAGATATCTAAGAATGACAGTCAGATGAAATCAAATCTACTGCCGAAATAGAATACAAAAGGAACCAGAATACACACCATAAAGAACATCTGACAATCTCGAGGCTCGAAGAGAAGACCTCCTCGGGATATACGTAACATGTCCGGATCTGCTCTCCTGCGAATACTTAAGAACATATACACCTGGCAGGGGACCAGGTCCTCAGAGGGACATAGCAAGATACAGAAAAATGACATGCCATAATGTAAATACTGAATAAATAAATGGGGTGTGCTAACCATCTAAGTAAATGCAATTTAAAGACCTTGTAGTACGCATGGGGATGTGTAGGCCTGACATATGCTGACGTAATTCACCAATCGTCGGGACTGGCTAGTATATGTGTCATATGCCCCCGGACGCACGGGTAACAGGAATACCCCATCCTCCTCGGAGCATAGTAACGGGAACAAGAAAAACCACTACCCCATCTCCGAGAAGCATGGTACAGGAAAACCCCATCTCCGAAGAGTATGGTACAGGAAAACCCCATCTCCGAAGAGTATGGTACAGGAATATAAGGAGGGGGTGTCCCATACGCCTACTAGATGTCTTCCCCGCCCAATGGAGATATACAAGTCGTGAAAACGACGTGGACATCTCGTATAATGATGCAAGTCTCCATAAAAATAAACAACTAAGCTAGACACCGTTACACGTGTTGCTCATACCGATGGCCAGTCGAATATGAGGCACGCGTCCCTACATGAACTCACTCTGTGACGTGTAATGATACGTGTCAAGGCCTGGAAGTCATATCAATAACTTCACAACTTTAGGTGGGTCTACTAGACACTAGGTCAGATACAATCCTAACGTCAACGCCTTCGTTGACTGCACCCGAGTGTTCTCGGACGCGCACATTTATATAATAAATAAACATATAACTAACAATAACTGAATTTAAACAGTACAACAAGGCAAGGTATACTTGCCTGGCAGGAGAGCTGCGAATATAATGTCCAGATGTCAAATACCAAGTGTCAGAAACTCTGATCTCAGAATGAATGTCTCCGGATACTGAAATAAACATCACTAACAGTCTCAGAAAATATCAAATAGCTAGAAATGCCTGTCCTTTCGTCCAATTTGGACACAGGGGCAAAAATGACAGTTTCTGGTCAAAGCGGGGTCCACATGTGGGCCGCTTTGCACCGAAAAACGTGTCAGGGTCAAAGGTCTCCAAATTCGCCAAACTTAGTGTCCACAAATCCAGAACGTCGATACGAACCCAACGGAATGTCCAGATCTGGATTCCGATGTGCCGATCACAAAATCGTCCGTCAAGTGGAGCCTGTGGGGCCCACGATACGGGATTTTGCCAACGTTCTCAGAATCGAACCAAACTTGGCTCACAGGACCAGCGTATCGCTACGAGTCCGATGGTGCAAGTTTTGTCTCGATCCGACGTGTGTACACAAAGTTGCAGCATATTCCAGAACTGACGGATACGGGGCGGTGTCGGCGGATACGCGTTGATTCCGGTGTGCACGCACATCCAAATCAACTTCTTCGAATTCCTACACGTCCGTATCAACGTCGCGCACGTTTCGGTAAAGACCGCGTGCGACCAAGTCGTCCCGTTTGGCGGGGCGTACCCAGTTCCGGGGTGAATTGGGTTGTTGCTTTCCTGTTTTTGGATCGCGTGCCGCGATCGCCACAGGACGCGATGCACCGAGCGGGTTGCACGGGCACCGAGAGGGTCACATAGCCTACGTGTCACAATTGACGGAATTAAAAACGGAACTACGAGGAGATAGAACGGGTTACCTGAACAGGGCTCCGTGGAATGAATTTTCCCTGTGTCTGGGGGACTGTTTTGTGTCCTGGTTGCTGTGTCCGGGCTGTGTCCAGCCGCTATGTCCAGTCCGAGTCCAGTGGAGACTCGCCGGGGCTTCGCTGGAAGCGCTCAGGCGAAGCTCGTCGGTCAGCGGGGCGTCCGGACAGGGCATGGCGCTGCGGCTAGGGCTCCGGGGTTGTCGACTCGTCGACGGAGGAGCTCTGGGCATCGTTCAGGAGTTGGCCGGAGTCTGCACAGCGAGTCGGAGCTGGACAGTGGCCGGAGTCTGAAGCCGCAGTGGGGGAGAAGTCAGGTGGAAGGCGGCTGGGTGCTGGGCTGAGCTCAGCGGCCGGGGGGTGGCAGCTCGGGCGAGGTTAGGGTTAGGGGGAGGAGTTCCATGGTGAGGAGGAGGAGAAGGAGTGGGTCGTGGTGGTGGCGTTGGTGCTGGTGGTGGAGGATGGTGGTGGCGGCGGAGTGGAGGAGGAGGAGTCTGGTGATGGAGGGTGGTGGTGGTGGATGATGGTGGTGGCGGCGGAGTGGAGGAGGAGGAGTCTGGTGATGGAGGGTGGTGGTGGTGGTTGTGGTTGATGATGATGATGACGGTGGTGGCTGTGATAGGGGGCTGCGGGGTTGCGGTGGCGAGCTTGGAGGTGGCGGCGATGGAGGGAAGAGGAGGAAGGGCGGCCGGGGGAGGGTGGCGAGTGGCGGAGTGGAGGAGATGGCGACGGTGATGATGGCGGTGGTGGCGAACTAGGATGGGCCGGAGGAGAGAGGAGGAGGAGGTTGGGGAGAAGGAGAGAGAGGGGCTCGGCCCAGCGGGAGGGGGAGAGGGGAGAGAGCGGCCGGGGGGTCGGGTCCGACGAGGAGTCGGCTCGCCGTCGGCGGGGGCGCTCGCCGCTCTGGCCATGGGTGAGATCAGGGGAAGAGGGGAAGCTGAGGAGAGTGGAGAGAGGGGGCCAGCGGGGAAAGGGGGAGCCTCGCCGTGGGCGGGGGCGGCTTGCCGCGGCGGCCAGGGGGGGGTTGCCGCTCCGGCAAGGGAGCTCGCCGCCGGCCGGGGGGGGGGGGGTTGCTGCGGCCATGGTAGGTTTAGGATTTTCTTATTTTATTTTCTTTTTCTTATTTTTTATAGGAAATTAATTAGGGGCTAAATTGTAAATTAACAATTAGGATATTTACTTATGTAAATACATTGAATCTGGACTCCTTTTGGAATGGACGGTGCACGTTCACCGACCAATCAGGGGGTGACACCTCGCAGGGTAATTTACAGAAAAGTTCCTGTAATTTTGTAAATTGCACAGAGGTCCTATTTTTGGGAAATTGCGCAATTACGAAATTGTCTGGGAAAAACACCCAATTCCTGAAAATACTAAAATTCACAGAATTGAGGGAAATTGCTGTGCGAGGGTCCCGAGGGGGTGGGGGTGAGTCTGGGCAGGGACTGGGCCTGGTTTTCTAGGGTGATACGGGCCATCGTATTAATTAATTTATAAATACTGCGCACGGTGTTCTCTAATTATTTAGAGGCAGGTAGGGCCATAATTTTTCTACGGTGTCAATATACTAAATGTAGTATACTCAGTGTAGAAAAATAACGTATTTTTGTCTGGACAAAACGGGTGCATGTTGGGCCTCAAATTGCTATTGGAACAGGGATGGGTACAGGTCTGGGATTTAAAATAGGAATTAAATACGGGCGTTTGCAATGAGATTTGTGTGTCTCATACGAGGCTCAAAACTAAGTATCTGTGAGTTGCACAAAGTGCAGGATAGTAGGCTGGCATGTCTAGGAGAGGTATGCGAACTTCGTTCGGGGATAACAGTCAAGGTAAAGCTCCAAATAATTAGGTGACGGACAGGTGCACAAGTCAATAGGATATGTAAGCAAAATAATTTTAAATATTGCAACAAATCCTAAATTGTGAAAAATACTCCTAAAATACGGGAATCTGGTCGAGGGGGTTTACAAGAATTTAAATCCATATCTAGTAGTCCAGTAGCCCTAGTGTTAATCATTTTCACTGTCCTCATCGTCATGCGTCATCAGTTAATACCATAAATCAGTCTGCGAATTCATCTTGATATGAAATCAAACCCTACTATGAAACCAAAATCCTAACTTAATAACAAATCAACAACAATCAAATTCAATATCAATAAGTGAGAATGGACGGAACAAGGGAAGGATTTTAAATTAGAAATTATAACAAGATTCTCAGGGGTCATCCCAGGAATCTCTTAAGGAATTGTGATTGAGTATTCGCTCTCGTCCTAGTACCCTATGTCCTAGATCCTATCGCAGGCACGCAGTAGTATAACAAGGATGCCACACTACTACGACATCGCACAACTCGCGAAGTCTGACCTGCATGGGCCACCACTAAAACGTGTCATTACCCGTTAAAATTATACTGTTCTTTTTGATCGGGATATGTGTTCTTTCTAGGAGAAGGCCACGGGGAAGAGGCTTGGGACTGGCATAAGGCGTTATGGACTTTGGTACCTGGATCGGGAGGCTGCAATGCTTGCTGCTACTACTAGTGGAGGTCCAGAGACAAGCAATGTTCTAACACTACATATTGGATAATTTATCTTTTGATAGTTTGAATAAGTTAGAACCTGAGATAATGAATAAAGTAAAAAAAAAAGGTTATTTTATATTGCTTGTGAACTTGGAAAGCATACACGTTCTACTTATAAAATGGTTGGTCTTCGAAATTTTGAACCATTTGCACTTGTTCATTCTGATGTTTGGGGACTGTGTCCTACTACTTCTATCAGTAGATTCAGATGGTTTGTTACATTCATTGATTGCTACTCACGTATGACCTGGATCTACATGATGAAGCAGAAATATGAGGTGTACAAATGTTTTCAAGACTTTTCGGCATATGTGAAGACCCAGTTTGGAGTACATGTGAAGATTCTTCGAACAGATAATGGGACCGAGTACATTAACAAGGATTTTGTTAATTTTATCTCTAGTTAGGAAATTCTTCATCAAACCACTTGTCCAGATACTCATGCTCATAATGGAGTAGTTGAACGCAAGAACAGGCATCTACTAGAAGTGGTACGTTCTTTGATGCTAACAATGAATGTGCCAAAATTCTTGTGGAGTGAGGCTGTTATGACAGCAGCTTATCTAATCAACAGGATATTGTCAAGAGTATTAGGGATAAAGACACCATGTGAGATGCTCTTGGGCTCTAATATTTTTATTGTTCCTCCCAGAGTGTTTGGATGTACATATTTTGTACGAGATCATAAAATAATGGTGAGCAAGCTGGATCCATAAGCAGTTAAATGTATCTTTGTGGGCTACTCACCAAGTCAGAAAGGATACAAATATTGGTATCCCACTGAAAGAAGGTTATTTGTCAGTAGGGACGTGACCTTCCGGGAGTTTAAACCATTTTATGGGAAGAAGGAGTTAAGTTCCTTGTTCGATGATGGCTCTACTGATGCTAGTAGAGAGGGGGAGAATGAGAATGGCATCGTGGTTGGTATGATTCCATGTCCTTTTGAGTCACCGAGGAGTGATGATATCTCAAAGGGAGCCAATAGTCAGGGGGAGCTAAAAGTATATAGGGAGCATGAGCAGGAGCAGCATGAGCTTCCTCCTGATGTCCCTATACTAGTACCCACAAATGCTAATGTCCCAAGTCCCTCTTCTCCAGGACCTTCTTTGGCCCTTACATTTGAGTCATTAGGTAATAATTCATCCCCTGATAATTCTAATCCTCATGTCTTGCTTCGTAGAACTTCTAGAATAAATGCTAGAAAACCTCCAGCTAAGTTTGGCAGTTGAGATACTGACATTGCACATTATATTTTATATGCATCCAATTAAAATTACTAGGTCACGAAAGGGTATAATGCTTTCTCAGCGAAAGTATGCTCTGGACCTTCTTTCAGAGATAGAAATTTTGGGTTGCAGGGTTGCTTCTACTCCTATAGAGCAAAATCACAAGTTGTGTGCTGAGGGTGGTGATCTGGTGAGTAAGGAGCAATATCAAAGATTAGTTGGTCGGCTCATATATCTATGTCATATGAGATCTGATATTACTTATGTCGTGGGTGTGGTGAGTAGATATATGCATGATCCCAGAGAGCAACATATGGAGGCAGTTCGCAGAATTCTCAGGTATATTAAAGGAAGCTCAGGAAAGGGGTTATGGTTCAGAAGTTCTGGACATCTGAGAGTTGAAGGCTACTGTTGTCATGCCCCAGTCCCAAAATACCGAGGGTGGCAATGGCCAACAGCACACACCGATGGACAAACCCAATTTAATGGATCCATCGGGGCACACTTAAGCTGTAGTATAACAATAATGGTCTAAATATACTAATCTCATCCACAGATATGAATACAACAATATCAGAATCATAAAGCAAGATCAATCTCAATAAAACATAAACTCGGGAAATAACCCGATAATGAGTCTGATACAACTGTCAAGATACAAGAATAAGGATAACAACAGCAAATACTGAGTATGGAAACAGTATATACTCAGAAGATACCCTCAGTGATCACTCGTCTACTGGATCTGGTACTGCTCATGTGCCTGCTCCTGATAATGCTCCTGCTAATGCTCCTGTACTGTATACCTCTGGGTGGATCTCGTCTGCTAACCCTGGGGACATAATCCGGATCCAGGTCCTCAGGGGACATAGCAAGGTACAAATAATACAAGCCAAAATAAATGAAGTGCAGAAATAAATGAACAATATGGGGTAAACTATACAACCAGCTAAGTGATATGCAATATGAGAGCATCACTAAAACTCAGGCTCAGACCACCACAAGCTCTGTGTCGGGGAGCCGGTAGCAGTGATATCATGTGGTTGTCTAGCTCGGAGAGAGACTAAGACGCCGGCATAATATAGTCAACCTGTAGCCTGTGTGACTCTCCCCACCCAATGTAATCATACGTCTCATATCCACGACGTCTCATGTCCATGCCACGCAGGATCATAACTAATGCAGCAAGTCATAATATGATCTTAGAATATAATGTCTATGTCATGAAACCTGTATCCTATACAGAATCACCATAAATATCTCAGGAAGACTATGTCTCATGAATAGTGTCAGGTGTCCTGGGTATAACGTACTTGATAAGACAAGTACGAGAATGTAAAGGGTCACGATATCCATGTCTAGATGACGTTACACAACTCCGCATACGGTGTTGGCGCCCGACTATTAATCGGACGCTAAGTAAAGTCACACGGTCCTAGGTCAAGCATGTACAACAATATATATATACGTCAAGGAAATAAGTAGCAAAACTGCAGGATTTGGCAAGGTACACTTGCCTGGGGTTCTGGCTCAAACTGTAGCTCTGGTCTCAGTAGAATTTGCAGGTACTCCTCCGGTTGCTGAAATAGACATCACCATCAGGTTCAAAAAATATCAAATAGCTAAAAAGGCCTGTACTTGAGTCCAATTTGGACACAGGGACAAAAATGACAGTTTATGGTTAAAGCGGGTCCACATGTGGGCCGCTTCGCACCGAAAAATGTGTCAGAACCAAAGGTCTCCAAATTCGTCAAACTTAGTGTCAACAAGTCCAAAACGATGATACGAACCCAACGGAACTTCCAGAATTGGATTCCGATGAGCCAATCACAAAATCGTCCGTCAAGTGGAGCCGTGGGGCCCACGATACGCGATTTTGTCAACGTTCTCAGAATAAAACCAAACTTGGGTCACAGGACTAGCGTATTGCTACGAGTCCGATGGCATAAGTTTCGTTTCGATCCGACGTGTGTATACCAAGTTACAGTGAGATCCAGAAAAGGCGGATACGGAACGTTGTCGGTGGATACGCTTTGATTCCGGTGTGCATGCACATCCAAATCAACTTTTGCGAAATCTTCTACGTCCGTATCAACGACGTGCACGTTTCGGTGAAGACTGCACGCGACTAAGTCGTCCCGTTTGGCGGGGCGCACTCAGTTCCGGGGTGAAATGAGGTATTAATTTTCCTGTTTTTTGATCGCGGTTCGCGATCGCCACAGGACGTGACACACCGAGCGGGTTGCACGGGCATCGAGAGGGTCACGCAGGGTTCACGTCACAACTGACGAAACGAAAAACGGGGCAGCGAGAAGAGAGAAAAGAGTACCTGAACAGGGCTCCGTGAACCGAGGATTTCACGTGTCCGCGTGTCGTCTCGACACTGTACTGTGTCGCGTCAGCCGTGTCCGGGCTGTGTCCGGCCTAGGGTTTTTGCTAGAGACGACGGATCTGGCCGGAGCTGGCCGGGGCTTCACCGGAGCGACTGCGGGGAGAGGAGGCAGAGCGAGGGCTGCGTCGGCGGCGAAGCTCGATGAGGGGCTGGACAGGGCGGTGGTCGAGGCGGGTCAGGCGAGGGCGGAGGGGTCGACTCGCCGGGGAGAGTCGGGTGCAGAGGACGTCGGGCACGGTGGGAGTTTCGCCGGAGAAGACGGGCTGAGGGGAAAGGCGGCAGAGTCGAGGAGAGTAGCGGGTTATATAGGGAGAAGAGGGAGGCGGAGAGGTAGCCGGTGCGGGGAGGGGAAGAGGATGAGCTGGCCGGGCGTTGCGGAGAGAGGAGGCGGAGCGGTCGGCAGGCGGAGCGGCGCCGCCAGTTACGCGGCGGGGAGCTGAAACGGTCGGGGGAGATGAAAGGATTTTGGGTCGGGCGGTGACGGGTCGGATCGGGCGACGGATCCGGCCCGATCCACTAAGGCAAGAGGCGGGTCGGGTATGCGGGTTTCGGGTCTACGGGTTAGACCCGGTTCCGACCCGCAGGGTTCGATTTGGTTTAATAAACCGGGTCTGGGTTGGGTCGGTTTGGTTTATTTTAAATAAACCAAATTTTATCCTAGGGTTTAATTGGTTTATTTAAAACTTGGTTTTTAGGGCTTAAAAATGCTTCCGGGGTCCAATAAATTTTTGGAAAATTACCCTATGTCTAGTTTTTTATTTTACACCATAAAATATTATTTCCATAATATTTTAATATTATTTAACAGTAATTAAAAATCATTTTATTTTAAAATACCTAGGTTTTAAATAGAGAAAAATTCCAGAAAATTCCATAAAATTGTGAAAAATCCATTTAAAAAATTCTGAAAAAATCAGAGGGTTTACAACTGTGATGCCAATTGGGCAGATTGTTTGGACGATCGTAGGTGCACTACAGGTTACTGTATTTTTGTTGGAGGCAATCTTGTATCTTATCGCAGCAAGAAGCAAGATATAGTGGTTAGGTCTACAATTGAGGCCGAGTACCGAACTATGGAAGTTAGCCTGTGCGAGATGATGTGGGTGAAGAGCTTATTGGCTGAGATGTGTTGCTTTAGAGGAGACTTCCTGCAACTTTGGTGTGACAATAAATCAACAATTGATATTGCAAACAATCCAGTTCAGCATGATCGCACCAAACATGTGGAGATTGATCGGTTCTTCATCAAGGAGCAGCTGAATAGAAATTTTTGACTTTGAGCTATGTGAAATCAGCGGAGCAGTTAGCTGATTGTTTAACTAAAGGTTTAGGTCCTAGAGAGTTTGATACATTTTGTAACACGATAGGGATGATTGATATCTATTGCCCATCTTGAGGGGGAGTGTTGAGTTATGGGGGACTTATTTAGTCCCTCATCGGATAGAAAATAAGGAAGAGGCTAGCCTACTCCTATATATATGTACCCCCTCTCTTGGAAGTAAATAAATTAATATTTTCTCTCTACACCCCCACACTTAAGTAATAGAAATTTATGTGCTTGAAAGAGGGAATACAGAGGAACATCCTATTCATATTATATATTGATATTAACGAATATTTATGGTTGCTAGTTAGGAAGTTTGAAGAATCTAGATGATAAAAATCATCTATTAGAGCATCAATAATAGTAATAATAAGGCTTATGCCAATTTCTAGATTCTAGATTCAGAATGTAGGATTTGTAGAATAGTAAAGCTCAATTAGAGTCCTGTAATGATCTCATTCCATTCACAGGAGCTGTAATATGGCCTCAAAATTTTTACATTTAAAATGTAGGAATTCATTTTATAAAGTAGTAAGACTCAATTTGGAGACATAATCTCTAGATTCAAGATTTTTTTTATTTTTTTTATTTTTTTTAAATAAAGTAGGATGATATCTTGGTCTATATCCTCCCATCTTATTTGGATTTCAAATTTTTTTTTTTTTTTTTACTATTATTATACAAACCCAATACATTCTATATTTTATTTTATTACAAATTTAGACCTCAATATAGATTTTTAGTTCCATCTACTATTGATGCTCTTAGAGATGTGGTCTACATGAAAATTAGACTCTGTTCCTTTCGAGACATGCTCCATATATCCAGATTTTGTGATAGATGGGTAATACGACATATAACCTGCTAGAGAACCCCACCCCCTTTACATGTCAATCATTTTCAGTATAGTCCTCTAGATAAATTTCTTTTGAAAATGATCTATCAACTTCCAACCTTGATGTGAGAAGAGTGTATTACTGAGAAGTTATGATTGCTGCTCCACGCAAGGAATGAATGTGTTACTCTCTCTTGCCGGATGCTCATTCGAGTACTTTTTCTATATGTTAATTTTGCATACTTTCTATAGAGTAGATTTCTAACAACCGTAATAAATTAAACAGAAAATTTCGTATAGGGAAATAAATTTCTTTGAAATTGCATCAAAGACGTGTACAAATTTAGACCTCAATATAGATTTTTAGTTCCATCTACTATTGATGCTCTTAGAGATGTGGTCTACATGAAAATTAGACTCTGTTCCTTTCGAGACATGCTCCATATTTCCAGATTTTGTGATAGATGGGTAATACGACATATAACCTGCTACGAACCTCACCCCCTTTACATGTCACTCATTTTCAGTATAGTCCTCTGGATAAATTTCTTTTGAAAATGATCTATCAACTTCCAACCTTGATGTGGGAAGAGTGTATTACTGAGAAGTTATGATTGCTGCTCCATGCAAGGAATGAATGTTTTACTCTCTCTTGCCGGATGCTCATTCGAGTATTTTTTTCTAGATGTTAATTTGCATACTTTCTATAGAGTAGATTTCTAACGACCGTAATAAATTAAACAGAAAATTTTGTATAGGCGGATAAATTTTTTCGAAATTGCATCAATATGAAGGCACCCTTCCCCCACCACCACCACCACCACCACGGTCATTGCTCGATCAGTTCTTGGTCTCGGTTGGACTAGCTGTGAAGAAAACAGTATCGGGAAGGAAACAGTGTCATAGAGTGTAGAAAAGTTCCTGTGCAGAATATATACTCTTTTCTAGTCTCAGAATCCTTTGGTCCATCAAGGTTCTCTTGGCTTTGCTTGAGCAAAAGTTCAATTTCCATCTTTTCTTTAGTCCCACGTCGGATGGGCCAACTTCTCCTTGTGTACATATATTAGTTTCTATTCTTTGCTTTCTTAAAGTTGTTGTGTGGGAAATCCCTTGGGCCACATGCGCGCGCCGTCGCCGCCGTCCGGCCTGGCTCCACTCGGTTCGGTTCGGCGCGCGTAGCGGGTGCGGATACGCGTCCACATTTGCGGACGCCGAATGCCGATTAGATTTCCTCTTCGGGTTGAGACCCTAAAATTTTTTTTTGCTCCTCTTCAATTTTTTTTAAAATTTCTGAACGTTGAAAATTAATTTTGTCCGTTACTATTTGTTTTTTAACCGTTAATATATTTTGTGTCCAGGTTCATTCTCTCCTTCTCCTGTGTAACGGCTGAATTATTTTTCAATTAATTCAGCCCGTTACATATTGGATGGAGTATTATATATATGAATGGTTTTCTTTGTAAACGATATCAGATTTTGTTTTCCTCCAAACACTTGCTGCCAACATATTTTTCAGTCCATTCTTCGTCGTTTCACTCGTCTCCAAGCTCTGGGCAGAGCTAAGTCCTGGTCATTCTCTCCGAGTCGTGTGCGGCAAAGAGATACCGGTAGTGCGGGAGTTTTACCACTAGGAGCTTCGGAAAACGTCTGCACACAAATCCCGAATCAACTCTTAGGACAGTGCTTCGTGCACGACTTCCCCAGAGACCGGTAACATCAGTCTATTTTTATTTTTTATTCACAAAGTTTTCAATAAGAAAACGACAATTTTTTCTAACAATCTAAGAGTTGATTTTTATGTTAGAATTGTTCATCTAAATCTTGCTAGAAAACTTCTGAAATATTGTTAATATACCATTATTTATTCGCTGCTAAAGAAAAAAAAAATTTAACCGTTTATTATATATATATTTCTCATCAATTAGGTTAATATTTGTTGCATATTCTTGCTACATAACCGAATATTTTTTTTGGCATTGTTTAATTCATAATATTGTAGCAACATATTATTGGCATAGTAGCATAAAATTTTCTGGAACAAAGTTGATTAATAAATTAAAAGTTAATAGTTACTGTAGCATAGTTGATAATTTATCAATTGAAAATTTAAAAATTTCTGACTACAACAAGCTTCAACTTGTAGAAAATTATTCTTACTGTAGCCAATATTGTTAAGTTGCAGTAATTTAATTTTTATTCTAAAAAAAAAATCAATTTGCTTAATATTTACCATAGCAAATAACTATACTCTTACTATAGCCAATATTGTTAAGTTGCAGTAGTTTAATTTTTATTCTAAAAAAAAAAAATTCAATTTGCTTAATATTTACCATAGCAAATTTCTGATTATTTGTTTACTTATCAAGTTGCTTGCTATACTGTCAAATTATAAATTTTCTTAAAGTGTTTTAAAAATTGTTAGCACATTTGATAATTTTGTCAATTGTAATTTTTTATCACAAAATTTCTTTCAATTGTAACATACAATTTGCTTTATTTTTAATCACTTAGTATTTTGAAAGCAATCTAGGACCAAAAGAAAATAGTTTAGTAAAAAGAAAATTGTAAATAAAATCTTCAAATCTAAAGTTTTAAAGTAGAGACAAACTCGGGCACAAGCCTAAAGGGTCCTTCTGTCAACCGGATGTAAATAGCCCTAAGCGACACGGTACTTAAGAGTCTTCGGACCGCCGCTAGCTGGAAATCGGCCCCTACAGCTAACCTGAGTTGATCAACACTTGAAAAACTAAAGATTTTAAGATTGATTGGCAAAGACCACCTAAACTATTATCTTAGACATTGTTATTAAATAAATTTATATTTTTCAGACTGCAAACATGACTGGTAAGGAGGAATCCTCTACTGCAAAAACTGTTAAGTTTGATGGCTCATACTTTAAAAGATGGCAGAGCCAAATAAAATTTTGGCTCACGACCTTAGGACTTATTTCAGCCATTGATGGGTCCACACCCATCACAAATGATTCTGATGATACTGAGTCTGACATAGGAGTGTCCACCTCCTCGAAACCAAAAACCCCTAAAGAGATAGACTTCCACTGCTTTCATAGAATTCTAAGCGCATTATCTGAATCCTTGTATGATATATTTTTTGAATACAAAAGCGCTAAAGAACTTTGGAAAACCTTGAAAGATAAATACGGCTGTGATGATGTCGGAATAGAAAGGTTTAATTCTTCAACCTTTAATAGGTATTTCATGGTAGATAACAAGCCAATGAATGACCAACTCCATGAATTCCAAGAATACCTTAGGCATATTCAAGCCAAAGGCACATCTTTTTTCAATGAGCATAAAATAGCATGCCTAATAGACAAGTTACCTACCTCCTGGTCTGATATTTCTAAGCAACTTATTCATACACAAGGAGATCTTACCTACAATCAAGTCCTAAAGAAAGTTAGAACCGAAGAACAAATTAGATTGAGGTCTAAGCCTAAGACTGAATCTAAAGCTAAGGTAAACCTTGTAGAAGGCCAAGAAAAATCCAAATCTAATTTTCATTATAAATCCAAAAAGAATTTCTTCAAGAAGAAGAAAAACTTTCAGCCTAACCATCAAAACCATCATCACCAAAACCATAAACCTAGAAACTTCAGTCAGACTCAGGATCAAAAGAGATTTTGTTTTGTGTGTGGTAAAATAAACCATATGGCCACCAACTGCTACCATAGGAAGAAGGAAGCTGTCCAGACCTCCTTCAAAGAAAAGGGCTCAGTTAGACCAGAAGCGAACATGCTTCACAAAGGTTCTTCGAGTTCCTTCAGGTCTGTAAGCTTTCAACCCTTTATTAACCTCTCTTACCATTCTGATGATTGGTGGTTGGATTTTGGAGCTAATGTTCACGTTTCGTTTGATCGCTCCTGTTTCTCAAACTATTAGGAATCAAGTGGAGGAGGTGTGACCCTAGGAGATGGCTCAACGATACAAATTATTGGAAGAGAAAAAGTTGACCTGAAGATGACATCGGGAAAATTTTTAACTCTTCATGATGTTCTTCATGTGCCGTCTGTCAGGAGAAACCTAGTTAGTGGATCCCTTCTTGTAGCCTCAAGATACAAAATTGTAATGGAGGCAAATAAAGTAGTATTTTCTAAGCATGACTCATTTATAGGAAAAGGCTTTGTAAAAGATGGTCTTTTCATTTTAAGCACAATGAATAAAATTTCTGATTGTTCTCTCATTGTCTCTAATATAGAATCTTCAAATATTTGGCATGGCAGACTTGGTCATGTGAACCTAGATTCTATTAAAAGAATGATGACTTTAGATCTTATTCCCAAGACTCCAATAGATGAAAAACACAAATGTGAGATTTGTATTCAAGCCAAACACACTAAATTACCATTCAAATCTGTAGAAATAAATTCTGACCTTCTAGAACTTATCCATAGTGATGTATGTGACTCAAATATGATTTTGACCAGAGGCGGTAGAAAATACTTTATTACGTTTATAGATGATTATTCAAAGTATTGTTATATCTACCTTCTCAAAACCAAAGATGAAGTTCTAGATAAATTTAAGGTCTACAAATCTGAAGCTGAGAATCAATTAGAAAGGAAGATTAAGATCCTTAGATCTGATCGTGGTGGAGAATATACCTCAAACGAAATGATTAACTTATGTGAAGAACATGGAATAATTCATGAGGTAACTGCTCCATATTTACCTCAGTCTAACGGAGTTGCTGAACACAAGAATCGCACTCTGTTAGATATGGTGAATGCCATGCTTCTCAGCTCTGGTGCTCCTGATAACTTGTGGGGAGAAGCCCTTTTAACTGCCTGTTACATTCTTAATAGGATTCCTAGTAAGAAAAAAGATAAGACTCCCTATGAGATGTGGAAAGGTAGAGCTCCTAGGATTAATTACCTTAGAGTTTGGGGATGCCTTGCTAAAGTCAGAATTCTCGAACCTAAAAAGAGAAAGATTGGTCCCAAGACTGTAGACGCTGTTTTCATAGGATATGTGTAAACCCCCAAAAAAATTTCAGATTTTAAAAATAAAATTTTTAGAATTTTCTGTAATTTTTAACTAATTAAATCAATTATTTTCTGGTATTAAGTATTTTTAAATAATTTTATTAAATATTAAAATATTATGAAAAATAATATTTTTGGGTGTAAAATAAAATATTAGACATACGGTAATTTTTTTGGAATTTATTGGAGCCCGGAAACATTTTTAAAGACCTAAACTAAATTTTTAATAAAATCTTAAATAAATTCGGTTTATTCCTGAACCAACCGGTTTAGTGAACCAAACCAACCCAGACCGGTCTAACTGAACCCAACACAATCCTCATTGGGTCGGATCCGGGCCCAAAACTCAAACCCGACCCGCTAACCCAATACTCGTACCAATTCATATCGGATCGGGTCGGATCCGAAACTGAACCCGACCCGACCCGCCTACCCTACCGGCCGCTACAGTAACCGTAGCAACCCGACCCTGCCGCTCCGTCGACCGCCACCCGTAACCCCCGCCGCCTCCTACGTGTCGGTTTTACCCCCTCTCCTCCGCCCGTAACCGCCTCCGCCTCCCCGCGGCGGTTACACTCGGCCTCGCCCTATAAAACCTAGCCCCGGCCACCCTTCCCCACCACTGAGCCGCCCTCTTCCTTCGTTGTCCACTGCCTCTTTCCCCGACCCGCACCCACCGTCTCCCCGACCCTCTCGTCTCCAGCCCTCAAGCTCCGGTCGCCTCCGCCTTCCTCCTCTGCCCCAGCCGACTCGTCGACCCGAGCCCCGGCCACCCCGCTGCCACTGCCACCAGACCGGAGCGTCTCCCCTCCTTCGTCTCCTCCGCTACCACCCACTGTTGTCTCCGCCTCTCTTCCCCGACCAGAACCCCCAGCCTCCACGACACCTTAGCCGTCCTGACTCTATCTCGCCGTAGCAGCTCCGCCTGAGCTCCGCCAGTGCTGCCTCCAGCTTCGGGACGAACCGACGAGCCGAGCCGCCTCCGTCTTCCTCCGCCCGAAGTAGCTCTGGCGAGCACGACGAAACCCTAACCCTAGCCCCCGCAGTGTTGTGTCGTGTCGCCTCGCGGACACGAGGAATCCTATTTCTGCGTAGCCCTGTTCAGGTAGCCTTTTCTCTCTCCTCGCTGTCCCGTTTCTCATTTTATCTGTTGTGACGCGAACCCTGCGTGACCCTCTCTATACCCGTGCAACCTGCTCGGTGTGTCGCATCCTGTGGCGATCGTGAACTGCGATCCAAAAAAAGAAAATATTTGCCCTGTTTTCTCCTGAACTGAGTGCGTCCCGCCAAACGGGACGACTTGGTCACGTGCGGACTTCACCGAAAGATGCGTGCTGTTAATACGGATGTGTGGGATTTCAAGGAAGTTGATTTGGATGTGCGTGCACACCGGAATCAACGTGTATCCGTCGACAACGTGTACAGGACGCGTGTCGGACACGTGTCGGACACGAAACTTTTCAGGTTTTTCAAGCCCTGTTCAGGTACGTGTATCTCCCTGCTCGTTTACCCGTTTCTGATTCCGTCTTTTGCATCACGAAGCCTGCGTGACCCTCTCGGTGCCCGTGCAACCCGCTCGGGGCATCGCGTCCTGTGGCGATCGCGAACCGCCATCCAAAAACAGGAAAAACAATGACCCGATTCACCCCTGAACTGGGTATGCCCTGCCAAACGGGACGACTTGGTCGCGCGCAGTCTTCACAGATACGTGCGCGTCGTTGATACGGACGTGTGGGATTTCACAAAAGCTGATTCGGATGTGCGTGCACACCGGAATCAGTGCGTATCCGCGGACAACGCCCCATATCCGACTTTTCTGAATCGTGTCCTAACTTTGTGTACATACGTCAGATTGAAACAAAACTTGCGCCATCGGACTCGTAGCGATACGCTGGTCTTGTGACCCAAGTTTGGTTCGATTCTGAGAACGTTAACGAAATCGCGTATCGTGGGCCCCACAGGCTCCACCCAACGGACGATTTTGTGATCGGCTCATCGGAATCCAATTCTGGAAGTTCCGTTGGGTTCGTATCATCGTTCCTGACTTTTTGAAACTAAGTTTGGTGAATTTGGAGACCTTTGACCCTGATACGTTTTTCGGTGCAAAGCGGGCCCACATGCGAACCCCGTTTTGACCCGAAATGTCATTTTTGCCCTTGTCTCCAAATTGGACTCAAGGACAGGCATTTCTAGCTATTTGATATCTTCTAAGCATGATGGTAATGGTTATTTCAGCATCCGGAGACATATCTGGAAATTTCCCGAGGACAGAACCGCAGTTGGAATCCAAACATCAAGCAAGTACCTGCACTTCAAGTTTATTCTTTATATTATGGTAATTAGTTTCTTGCTCTACTAGCACCATTGGATGATTACACTTAGTGTTAGTATTTGGATTTCATGTCTTGCTTTTCGTGTCGGGAGGGAGAATACTAGGAGGCATGTAGTTTACCCTTCCCCCTGTCCTGACTGCTAGCTGTTGAGTACGCGACTGTACCTTCAGCCTGATACTCGATTATTCCTGACTGATAGCCGTCTATGACGTGCCTGATTAGCCTTATAATCCCCTACATGCCAACTATGTATTCTAAATACACAATCACACAGACATAGTTTCTTTGTCTTGTTGCAGTTCCATTTTCTTGTCTCATTATGATCCTGTTTTACTTATATCCCTGATTTATAGCAGTTAACTCTTAGTTTATTTTACTACTTATTATGTATAATTTTTATCGTGATACTTAGTCTGTTTTTACTACTTGTCATAATTATTTAGTTTAAGCTTTGTTGTGTATTGGTACTTTGCTCCTTTCCTGACTGGATCCGTTGATATTAGGCGATGATGAGGACTATGCCCCTACCTTTTATGGCCCATATGGCATAGCAGATGATACATTTGAGGAGCCGGTTCCTACTCAGGAGACTACTTTTGAGGAGTAGTTAGCCAGTTAGCTAGTATTTTCTTTCAGCATAGTACTCGGGTTTGTCCCCGATTTATCTTCTGGTTCTGTATTAAACTGTGGATTTGGATGTCACAAAAATTGTCTTATGAAATTTTAGCATTCTTATTTCCTGTTATTATCCTTGCCTATTTATTCTTGTGAATGAGCTAGATTTAAATTACCTATGAATATGATCTAGACAGCGTACTACCGCCGACACTGCGGCGTAGGCTGGACGTACTCGCGAACCGGTGCCCGAATTATCTGGGTGCGGGTCATGATACATTTTTATGGTGGCCCATACAGGTCAACGACTAAATTGTTCGATTTTAGCTTAGGGACCGAACAAGCCTGCAGTAAGAATAAGATAAGTTTTTAGGATCTCATCCACTTGCTTGAATCGTTCTTGACATCTATCTCGGATTCGAATTAATTCCTTGACTTGCATCCTGCCTTGATTCCTGTGCGCCTCTTATCGTTTATTTTGGATGCAGAGTAATGGATCTACCAGCAAACGACGAGATTCCTACAAGATCACCACGAGATGCTGTGATAAACCAACAAGCTCTACCAACACCCGAATCGAGCCCACCCTTGGTACCACAAGCAGCACTCTTCCAACAGGCCCAGCAGCAGCAGAGGAATCCACCACAAGGACGCGGACAAGCTTTCGCGATGACCATGGAGAACGGCAGACTCTTGGAGTAGCTAATGCGCGTAAGTGATTTGTAGCTGCCGTTTCTAGTCTTGTTTTAGCTCGTGCCTATTGGTTCGTGACCTCAGCCCCAACCTAGTAATTTTGAACTTGTTAATAACCTGGTATGCTTTTATATTTGATAACTGTAGAGATTGTAGAGCCTTTTGTTATTATGCTTATTGTGTGTTATTTTGTGAACTTGAATTAAGTTGTACCTCCTTCCATCATCATCTAGCGTACTTATAATTATTGTACCACCTTGACTTATGCTGCTAATATAGCCTAGTTTTGCAAGCTTATCCTTTCATCAAGCTTGTTCATGACATATGTATTATTGGGTCGACACACTAATACAACTGTCTATTCAGAATCAGTGTATTACGGTCTGATCAACCTTAATGCATTTTGGTTCACTCTTCGCACGACTACTTCACGTGGATTGAGATATATAGTTGACTAGTATACTTGCCCTCTAGATATGATTGAGCATATCGTATCAGTTACATAACTGTACTAATATGAGCATGCGAACAAATGATTACCAGAATAGGATTTCAATCCACAACTGCTTTGACAATTCCCAATTGAATTCTTTAAATGCCTTGATACTTCTAATATATTACCTCGCCCTTGAAAATCTTTATTATTGATCTCCGTCTTCCCTTATTTCGGAAAGACAAAATCTCGTGCTTGGTATAAGTTTGATACACGGAGAGTACTAGATATACCCCATAGGTCGATCACATATTTGAGGATTATTCTTCGGTGATTAAGGACATATCATATGTAATATGATCGGCGTTGAAGTTTCGAGGATTGAAGGACATGAGTAAACAAATTAAGGAATATTTTCTTAAGGTGTATAGTCTTATGTGATAGATGGGTAAATTCTAAGTTGGGTAGCAGTGCATTGTCAACTCGAGAGGAATTTCTTTTGGATTGTGATCGAGTAAAGCTTAGATTGGGAGAGGTTCAAGCCAATTCAATTTTGAGAATTTTAGAAGAATGACTAAGATGATGAGGATTAATGAACTTCAAAATTCTTGATATTGAGGACCCAATATTTATACCTTAGGTACATGATTTAAATTTGGAATAATGAAGGTAAAATCATCAAATTTGAATTTAGAGGATAAAAATATAGAATTTCAGACTTGAACATTGGTGGATTGTATTTAAATTATCTTCAATTTGATGATTGGAATTAAGAATTTAAAATTTGATGGGTGGACTACCTATTTGAAACGTTGAGGATGTGAATGGAGTTTTAAAAGTCGAAGCATACAAAAATTTATAAGTGAAAATAGGAATAATATTGGACTCGGATTACTTCTAGAGGAGATTATGATAGTTAGAGATCGGGAGGTAAAATTTACATTCTTATTTAAATTTTGAAGATGCTATAAGAATTTAATTTAAATTTGGATATGGATATGGATAATTTGAGAAAGTGAGAAGAGATAACCATAGGTGGAAATTTTGATTGGAACAGTGGTCATCTTAACCTTGAAGTGATTGCAATGGATATGATTAGAATTTTGATTATCGCAAGAAGATTACGATTGACTTGCCTTATGTACATAAAGGATTAATAGATTATGCCATATTTTAATTTCGAGGACAAAATTTTTATAAGTTGGGTAGATTGTAAGCCCCCTGATTTTCAGGAATTATTAATTTGGACTTTTCACAATTTTCTGGAATTTTTCGGGATTTTTCTGTAATTAAAACCTAGGCTCTTGGTAATTAAATAATTTTTATTTTGCTGTTAAATATAATAGAATATTATAAAAATAATATTTTTGGGTGTAAAATGAAAAACTAGACTTAGGATAATTTTTCTGGAATTTATTGGGCCACGGACCTATTTTAAATCACCTAAAAACTATTAATTATTTATTTATTTAGTTATTTATTTATTTAATTATTTATTATAAACCTAACCGGCCCAAACCCTCGGCCCAGCCCATTGGGCTACCGGGTCGGGTCGGGTCCACCCGCACCCGAACCCGCGCCCGTGACCCGTGACCCGTTCCCCTTTCTCCCCCCAGCCTGACCCGTTCCCCGCGTCCCCCGCCGGAGCCGCCGCCTCCGGCCACGTGGCGCTCCGTCCGGCCACCTCGCCCGCACCCATGGCCACGACGCCACCTCCTCCGCCTCTTCCGGCCTCTCCCTCTCCCCCATGAACCTATAAAACCCCCCTCGATCAGCCCCTCCGGCCACTACTCCGACCTCCACCCCCTCGACAGCACCACCGCACCAGCCCGCTGCCTCCTCCGCCGCCTCACCTCGCCGCACGCCACCGTGCCCGCCCGCTTCCAACGCCGCGACGCAGCAGCCTCCTACCTCTTCCTTCCCCTCTCTTCTCCCAGCCGCCCCGAGCCCGACTCCGGCCGCCGTGCCTCCGCCCAGCCTCGTCGACCACCGCCCTAGCCCCTACGGCAGGCCTCCCCCGCCGCAGCGCCGCTGGAGCTCCGCCTGAGAACCCTAAACCCTAACCCTAGGACTCTGTGTACAGGACGCGTGTCGGACACGAAACTTTCTGGGTTTTTCAAGCCCTGTTCAGGTACGTGTATCTCCCTGCTCGTTTACCCGTTTCTGATTCCATCTTTTGCATCGCGAAGCCTGCGTGACACTCTCGGTGCCCGTGCACCCGCTCGGGGCATCGAGTCCTGTGGCGATCGCGAACCGTGATCCAAAAACAGGAAAAATAACGACCAGATTCACCCCGGAACTGGGTACGCTCCGCCAAACGGGACGACTTGGTCGCGCGCGGTCTTCACAGATACGTGCGCGTCATTGATACGGACGTGCGGGATTTCACAGAAGCTGATTCGGATGTGCGTGCACACCGGAATCAGTGCGTATCCACGGACAACATCCCGTATCTGATTTTTCTAAATCGTGTCCTAACTTTGTGTACACACGTCGGATTGAAACGAAACTTGCGCCATCGGACTCGTAGCGATACGCTGGTCCTGTGACCCAAGTTTGGTTCGATTCTGAGAACGTTGACGAAATCGCGTGTCGTGGGCCCCATAGGCTCCACCCGACGGGCGATTTTGTGATCGGCTCATCGGAATCCAATTCTGGAAGTTCCATTGGGTTCGTATCATCGTTCCTGACCTGTTGACACTAAGTTTGGTAAATTTGGAGACCTTTGACCCTGACACGTTTTTCGGTGCAAAGCGGGCCCACATGCGGATTCCGTTTTGACCCGAAATATCATTTTTACCTTTGTCTTCAAATTGGACTCAAGGACATGCATTTCTAGCTATTTGATATCTTCTGAGCATGATGGTAATAGTTATTTCAGCATCCGGAGACATATCTGGAAATTTCCCGAGGACAGAACCGTAGTTGGAATCCAAACATCAAGCAAGTACCTGCACTTCAAGTTTATTCTTTATATTATAGTAATTAGTTCCTTGCTCTACTAGCACCATTGGATGATTACACTTAGTGTTAGGATTTGGATTTCATGTCTTGCTTTTCGTATCGGGAGGGAGAATACTAGGAGGCATGTAGTTTACCCTTCCCCCTGTCCTGACTGCTAGCTGTTGAGTACGCGACTGTACCATCAACCTGATACTCGATTATTCCTGACTGATAGCCGTCTATGACATGCCTGATTAGCCTTATAACACCCTACATGCCAACTATGTATTCTAAATATACAATCACACACACATAGTTTCTTTGTCTTGTTGCAGTTCTATTTTCTTGTCTCATTATGATCCTGTTTTACTTATATCCCTGATTTATAGCAGTTAACTCTTAGTTCATTTTCTTACTTATTATGTATAATTTTTATCGTGATACTTAGTCAGTTTTTACTACTTGTCATAATTATTTAGTTTAAGCTTTGTTGTGTATTGGTACTTTGCTCCTTTCCTGACTGGATCCGTTGATATTAGGAGATGATGAGGACTATGCCCCCACCTTTTATGGCCCATATGGCGTAGCAAATGATACATTTGAGGAGCCAGTTCCTACTCAGGAGACTACTTTTGAGGAGTAGTTAGCCAGTTAGCTAGTATTTTCTTTCAGCATAGTACTCGGGTTTGTCCCCGATTTATCTTCTGGTTCTGTATTAAACTGTGGATTTGGATGTCACAAAAATTGTCTTATGAAATCTTAGCATTCCTATTTCCTGTTATTATCCTTGCCTATTTATTCTTGTGAATGAGCTAGATTTAAATTACCTATGAATATGATCTAGACAGCGTACTACCGCCGACACTGCGGCGTAGGCTGGACGTACTCGCGAACCGGTGCCCGAATTATCTGGGTGCGGGTCGTGACACTATTCATGAGACAGAATCTTCCTGAGATATTTATGGTGATTCTGTATAGGATACAGGTTTATGACATATACTTTATTCATGCCTAGATCTCATTATGACTTGTTGCATTAGATATGATCTTGCGTGACATGGACATGAGACATGTGATTACATTGGGTGGGGAGAGTTTTACCATACAAAAGGCTGATTATATATATATTACTTTACTGGAGGTGCCTTAGACTCTGACACAGAACTTTGGCACATTTATTGGCCCTTTGAGAAAATACTGTTATGGGTTTCCCCGACACAGATCCTATAGTAGTCTCAGTCCGAGTATGATTAAAATTCTCACTTGCATATCACTTAGCTGGTTTTATATTTACCCTATTATTTTATTTATTGCTGTACTGCATTTATTTTGGCATGAGTTATTTTGTACCTTGCTATGTTCTCTGAGGACCTGGATCTGGATTATGTCCCCAGGTTTAGCAGAGAAAATCTATCCCGAGGTGTACGGGACAGGTGCAGTCCTTGGAGCAGTACCAGAACCCTAGGACGAGGTGATCACTGAGGATTTCTCCTGAGTATATGCATATTCTATACTCAGTTATTTCTATTGTTAGACTCTTTATTTCCAGTCTTTTGAGTTGATGTATCAAACTCATTATCGGGTTGTTCCCCGACTTATATTTTATTGAGACTTGATATTGCTTTATATTCTGATATTCTGTATTCATTTATATGGATGAGATTAGTAGACCCTTATTATTGTATTACAACTTAAGTACATCCTGATGGGTCCATTAAATTGGGTTTGCCCATCGGTGTGTGCTGTTGGCCATTGCAACGTGGCTAGTCCCTCGATATTTTGGGACTGGGACATGACAATATGCCTTAGATAGCTATGCCAATAGATTTCTAGTGACTCACTCAGAAGTAAATAAAATCTCTAACAATACCATTATAGAAGCAAGAGATGCAGTTTACTTTGAAAATATATTTTCTTTTCAGGATAGAAGTTCAATCTCTTCCTCCATACCCTCTACTAGTTCTCATGTCCAAATACCGAGCTCTCAATCTGAACAAGACTTAGAACCTAGACGGAGTAAAAGGAATAGGATTGAAAAAAATTTAGGAGAAGGATTCTTCACCTTTTTGATAGAGGGTGATCCCTCAACCTATGAAGAAGCAATGTCGTCTCCTGATGCTCCCTTCTGGAAAGAAGCCATTAACAGTGAATACAACTCCATCATGGAGAATAACACTTGGTTTCTAACAGATCTACCTTTAGGCTATAAACCAATAGGTTGTAAGTGGATTTTTAAGAAGAAACTCAGAGCCGGTGGTACTATAGAGAAATACAAAGCTAGATTAGTTGCTAAGGGTTTTACCCAGAAGAAATGATTAGATTATTTTGATACATACTCTCGTGTAGCTAGGATCACATCCATTAGAACTCTCTTGGCCTTAGCATCCATTCATGATATGCTAATCCATCAAATGGATGTAAAGACAGCATTTTTGAATGGAGATTTAGAGAAAGAACTTTATATGGACCAACTTGAAGGTTTCATTGCTAAAGGTCAAGAAAAGAAAGTCTGCAGACTAGTAAAATCCCTCTATGGCTTGAAACAAGCTCCCAAACAATGGCACAATAAATTTGACAAAGTAATTTATGAATATGGTTTCTTGTCAAATGAGTATGACAAATGTATATACTCTAAAGGTACATGTAAAATTGTGTTATTTTATGCTTGTATGTAGATGACATCCTTATCCTAGGTTCATCACTGGAATTGATAAATATTACAAAGAACTATTTATCTAGCCAGTTTGATATGAAAGACCTAGGAGAAGCCAACTTAATTTTAGGAAATCAAGTGACAAAAGGCAAAGAGGGTTATACTCTATCTTTAGCTCATTCAATTGAAAAAATGCTAAAAAGGTTTGAGTTATTTGATAAGAAACCTGTCCTTACTCCTTATGACAGCAGCATTGTACTAAAAAAGAATGAAGGATCACCTTTGGAACAACATAAATATTCACAGATGATAGGCTCCCTTATATATATAACAAACAGGACAAGACCTGATATTGTATTTGCTATTGGGAGACTAAGTAGATATACCAGTAACCCAAATCAGTCACATTGGACTGCCTTGGATAGGGTATTTAGATATCTCAAGGGCACCCTAGATTACAAACTTTATTTTACTAGGCACCCTGATATCATAGAAGGTTATTCAGATGCAAACTGGGTAACTGACTCACATGATATAAAATCTACTACTGGATATGTATTTACTCTAGGAGGAGCTGCAATCTCCTAGGGCTCTTGTAAGCAAATTATCATAGCTTGGAGTACAATGGACTCCGAAATGATAGCTTTAGATACAACTCGCACAGAAGCTGAATGGCTTAAAAATCTTATTATGCATATACCTGTTTCTATTAGTCCTGTTTCTGCAATTTCTATAAACTGTGATAATAAATTTGTTATTGAACTACTAAAGCATGATTCTGTGAATGCTAAGATGAACAGGCACCTGCAGCTGCGCTTCAAGTCAATAAAAAGCCTATTAGGCAAATATGTGGTTCTTGACTATATAAAGTCAGAAAAGAACTTTGCAGATCACTTGACGAAGGGTCTGTCTAGGACTTTGATCCTAGAATCATCGAGGGGGATGGGGTTAAGCCCATAAGTTAGTCACCAGCAGTGGCAACCCAACCGAGTCTGACTGGAGATCCCAAGAAGCCGGTTCAATGGGTAGAAACAAGCTGAACTTATGTGACTTTATGGAACACTGACTCAAGATTAAAGTCTCATTAAAATAAAACCCAAGCGGCTGTACATGTGTACAATGACTCCCCATCCCTATGGTGACAGTGTTCCTGTGTGATATGGTTAGGATGAGGTTAAACTCTTAATAGGTCCAAGCTGTAATGCTGGGTTGATTCATATCACTAACCATTAAGGACTTACCTATATGAGAGGTCGTGAAGGCCGCGACTATGGGACAGGACGATCCCAGACAACTCTCATGAATGTGAAAAAGTGCGCATGGCCATTAAAAGCGCCATCCGATAGACCAAGGACCTCTAGCGTACTATGTGTGCTATTTTTCTAAATCTGGTTCAAGAAGTCGGATTCAAGGCATAGTCCATCAAGCACTTCTTCAGATTAAGGCAATAGTCACTACGTGAGATTCAAGGCTGTAGTCCATCTCATCTATGCATAGTATTTTACTGCCCAGATGCTCTCTCTCTCTCTCTCTCTCTCTCTCTCTCTCTCTCTATTTACTTCACACTTATCTCTGTTTCGAAACTTGACCTTTTGGGGGGAGATTGTTGGCCTTGCTTGAGCAAAAGCTCAATTTTTTTCTTTTCTTTAGTCCCACATCGGATGGGCCAACCCCTCCTTGTGTACATATATCAGTTTCTCTTCTTTGCTTTCTTAAAGTTGTTGTGTGGGGAACCCCTTGGGCCACACGTGCGCGTTGCTGCCGCCGCCCGGCCCGGCTCGGCTCGGCTCGGTTCGGTTCGGCACGCGTAACGGGTGCGGGTACGCGCCCACATCTGCGGGCGTCGAATGCCGATTTGATTTCCTCTTCGGGTTTGGACTGAGACCCTAAAATTCTTTTTGCTCCTCTTCAATTTTTTTTTTTTAAATTTCTGAACGTTGGAAATTAATTTTGTCCGTTACTATTTGTTTTTGAACCGTTAATATATTTTGTGTCTAGGTTCATTCTCTCCTTCTCCTGTGTAACGGCTGAATTTATAGAAAAATTAATTCAGACCGTTACATATTGGATGGAGTATTATATATATGAATAGTTTTCTTTGTAAACGATATCAGATTTTGTTTTCCTCCAAACACTTTGCCAACATATTTTTCAGTCCATTCTTCGTCGTTTCACTCGTCTCCAAGCTCTGGGCAGAGCTAAGTCCTGGTCATTCTATCCGAGTCGTGTGCGGCAACGAGATACCGGTAGTGCGGGGGTTTTACCACTAGGAGCTTCGGGAAACGTCTGCACACAAATCCCGAATCAACTCTTAGGGCAGTACTTCGTGCACGACTTTCCCAGAGGCCGGTAACATCAGTCTATTTTTATTTTTTATTCACAAAGTTTTCAATAAGAAAACGACAATTTTTTCTAACAGATTCTGGGTGTAATTTTGGTCAATATAAACCTGAGTTATATATACATGCCATGATCATTATCGATGGATTGAATTAACTGATGTCCAGACTGAGTTAGAATTAAGAAACCATACTGTAAAAAGTCTGTGAAAAACAATCTCAAGTAAACGACTTCTCAAAAATCTTCAGCAGTTCATGATAATAATCTACTTACTTGGCAGAAAAAATATTCACTTCTGGAGTACAGTCTTGGTTGACAGTATCTGCTGAAGTTTGCTGATCGGAAATGATTCAGTAATTGCCAAAAAAGAAAAAAAAATCGAAATATTTACACTTTTAGCAAAAACAGATTTAATAGATTTTTTTATCAATTAAATCCTCGTATTTTTTGTGCTTTGATCAAGTCATCCCCTCCGTCTACTAGTTGTTACAATTTGAAAGCTATAGTCAAATTATGACTGGAAAACGATGAAAATACCCAAAATACTTATTCACGTGATCACTAAAAAGTGTAACGGTCTTACCATCCTTCTTTATATAGATTTAAAATACTCACTATTTTTTCATTCTTTCTATTTTTTCTCCCATATTTCACTTCGTTTCCATTCTGTTTCACTTTTGTATGTAATTAGATTTTTCTTTTATGCGTAAATAATCCAAATAAATTTTCTCGATGGTAAATTAGCTATGCGTTGTCGTTGTCGTTGCCGTTCAATTTGAATTTAGATTGCACCAAATTAAAATTAGAAAAAATAAATTAACTATAAATCTTCCTTTTTTTTAAATATAAATCTTGCCAGAATTTTTTTAGCCAAAGAACACGTATCTGTTAATGAGTTATGAATGTGCAGGGAGAAGCAAATATCTAAGTATAACATCAACCTACTAATTGTGTGGTAATGTTTGTTCCACTAATGGCACAAGAGTTCTAAGGTCAGTATTGTCCCAATCCTATTACATGTGGATCTCAACCGATATTGAAAAAGAAAGGACCCACATATAATAGAGAAAAAACAGAAATAGAAAACAGAAATACCGGACAGCAGATCTGTATGCCCATGCCTATAATTGCCAGCTTTGTCATGAAGCCTGGATTTTTGGTTCATTATAATAGGTGGTGTCATGTCAAATTATGAACATGATTAGAGCAAGCAATTATTTTGTGTGAAAGATGTATGGCTCTTTTTCATCTAATATATGCAAGCATATCCCAATTTTATCCAATTTTATTTTCAGTTACTGTACCGACAATGTAGGCTAAACCAGGACTTTGACACCAAAGCAGTTAGGGTTAGCATTCACTTCTCTTACTCTTACTCTTACTCTTACATGTCTGAGATTGATCATGGCAGAAAATTCAAGCTGGGGTGGACTGACGGACGATTCATATACCAAAAATTGGATGGACTAGAACCCTAGGATATTCCAAAGGTTCAAGCGTAAACCGATTTTTCGGTGTTACAAGTGGAAGTTGTGGAAAATATAAGTTTCTTGGCCTTACAAAGGTTATACATTGCAATCAAAATGCTCCATAAGAATTTCGGTTTTGGGCCGAAAATCGAATCGGACCAAACTAAATAAGAGATTCAGCTCTGTATGAAAAAATTCGATTCGGTATCGATTTTGAAAGTGCTAAAAATTTTTATTCCATTTTATTTTCGATTTTGGTCTAAAATCGAATAAGACTTGTACAATTATGTAGATACTCTCATATCTATGCGTATTTTGTAATTAAAAATAACAATTATTATGTATGTGTTCTGAAGCCAAATTTTGATAACTTAACAACAGGTCAAACTTTGGACACAACTTTGAAATATATATATATATATATATATATATATATATATATATATATATATATTATAATTTAATCACGATTTCAACTTTATGGTTGACTTATTAAATAATAAAAATAGTGTAATCGAACAAAACGAATAAATCGAATCGATTATTCAGTTCCTTTTCGGTTTTAGTTAATTTTAGTTAGATTTTGATTTTTAAAATTTTGATTTATGTGATTTTGACTATTTCAATTCAAATTCAGTTAAAATCGAATAAACCGAACCGAACGCGTACCAGTGAGAAAGGGTGTATTATTTTACAATAATGCTATGTCTACGATCTTATGCTTACAACCTTCTTACAAACGCCACGTGGCGTCCACGTGACGGCCGTCCATTAAAGGAAGAGGGATAGGTGGGACCCGGTGGCTACTTGGATGGTCATCACGTGGCAGGCTACCACATGGTGATCATTCATTGGAGGAGAGAGTGGAGTCGAGGTGGCCCACATGGGGGGGGGGGGGGGGGGGGGAGGGGAGGGTAAGTATTTGATAGTAAACTTAGCATTTATTGATTGGTTTAACATTGTAAAAGTTATGGACAGTTGAAATTCGTCACTGGAACCGTTAAGCCAACAGCAGACAGTGCAATACAAGTTGCAACCTTTGGGTGAGGACTTGTGGGGGCTGAAATTATTGTGCATGATAGGTCTAGAAATGCAAGACCAGGACAAAAAGGGCTTCTGAAAGATTGCATGGGTGCTCATCTTTATGACTACTCACTTCCTACCCCTCACCTCCCCCTACGCCAACCAAAAAGGCAACAAAATGTCATTTTAACTCCTTTACTATGCTGTCTCCGTATCTCTTTTCATAATCATACTTTTGTGTAGGTTTTTTTTCTCAGAAAATTTGCTCTAAAGAAAATTATTTTAAAATAATTACCAAAAACGAAAAAAAATTTAGAAAATTTACAGCAGCAAAGAAAATTTTGTCAACCTAGATTGCAAAATTCTGAATTTTTTTTTTTTTATTTTTTTTTTTTACATTTTCGTCAACCAGCGAGTTGGCGAAAAAAATGACATTTGTAGGTTTTTTTTGGCTTTTCTATTGGTTATTTTTTTGAGTGGTTTGGTTTAGTTTTATCTTGATTTAGTTATTTTTATAAAAAATTGTTGTAGCAATAAATTTTTTAAATAAATTAGAAAAAATAAATTTTAACATCCAAAATAAAATATGTTATTATTTAACACCCAAAAATTTAAAAATTTCTGCCGTAAGAAAATGTAGTTTACCGTCGAGCAGACTTCGAACGGACATAACTATTTGTTCTAAAATTATTTTTCTTCAAACAATAGGGCGATTTGTATTTTTTCGACTTGAGTAATACAATTCGTGTAGAAAAAAATTTCATCCGAGACAAACGCACGTGTCACAGGAAAAAGTATAAATTTTAAAACTTTAAAGTACCATAACTTTTGACTGGGAGATCGAAACGAGACCCAGCTTGTGCCAAAACGATCATATTGAAAAGTACTATGGGATAAACCTTTCACGTTTGATGGACGTATTAAAATTTCAGAATCGTAAAAAATTGATGTTTCGATCTCCGAATTTTACATTGATTAATTTTATTTTTGGATTTTTTTTTGGCTATTTCGATGTTAACGAGTAAAAATTGGTATCTTCGAACCCTAAAATGCTATCATATAATATATCAGTGTGAAAATGACTAAAAATGGGATAAAGATATTTTTTTATTTTTTTAATGACAAAATTATCTATTTATAAATAAATTACTAATCGTAATAAGATCGATTTAACTTTCGATTTCGGTAGAAACTTTAAAGAACCGTAACTTCTTCTTTTTTCGTTGACATTGTTAAACCGAATAAGATATAAATCAAACAAAAAAGAACTAATAGTTTGGTTTGGTTTAGTTAATTTTTCAAACTTATTTTAAAGAATTAGTTCTTTTTAAATAAGCATTAGTTTGGAAAAAGTAATTATTAAAAAAGAACTAATCCTTTAAAAGAACTAATTCTTACTGCAGAGAATTTTTAAATTTTTGGATGTTCAATGATAGCATATTTTATTTTATATTTTATATTTTATATTTTATATTTTATAATTTATTTAAAAAAAAATATTGCTACAACATTTTTTTGTAAAAAGAACTAAACCAAAATAAAACTAAACCAAACTACTCTTTCCCCAACTATCCAAAAAATCAATCCCATATATCCAAAAAAAACCAACCCAAAAAGAAACCTGACAAAACAAACCCAAAAATTTCGAAATAAAACCAACAGAAAAATGTCATCATTTCGCCAACTCGGTTGGTGAAATTTGAGCAAAGATAAATTTTCACCAACCTGGTTGGCAAAAATGTCAAAAAAAAAAAGAAGATTTTTTAGAATTTCGCCATCTAAGTTGGCGAAATATTTCATTGCTATAAATTTTTCCAAAAAGTATGCGTTTTTGATAATTATTTTAAAATAATTTTCTTTATAGCAATTTTTCTGTTTTTTTTTCTCTATGTAAGTCCCTTCTGTGTACCTTATTTTTATATGAGTCCACCAAATCTTATTGTTTGCTTAGAGCATCATTAGTAAGATCCATCCCAATTTCTAGATTCATCCCAATTTCTAGATTCTAGATTCTAGATTCAGAATGTAGGAGCTTAATTTGTAGAATAGTAAAATTTATCCTAAGTTTAAATTTTTAGATTCTCAGGCCCAACCCACCCACATGAACTATAGGTTGGGCTTGAAAATTTCTAGATTCAGAATATATGAAATTATTTTATAGAATAGTAAGTCCAAATTTGGAGCTTAATTCTAGATTTACATTATTTTTTTACCACACAATCTTTGGGACCAAAGCTCATATTATCATTCTCTATTCTCGTACAAATCCAACACATTCTATATTTACTTTTCTTTTTTTTGAAAAGTTGGACCTCAAGATAAAATTTTGCGCACCATCTACTAATGATGCTCTTACAGAACGTGGTTGGGGATCAACAAACATGGGCATAAATAATTTCTGAAAGTAGTTTTCCAACTGCTTTCAAAATCATACTAATATTTTTAAAAAAAAAAAACCAAATTGACAAACTATTTTTAAGAAACAACTTGTAAAAAATCAATAACAATAAGTAATTCTAAATGCTAACTTAAGTCAATTCATATAAAATGTTAGTTACAAGTTGCCTTCATCTGTTGTCCAAAAACTAGCATAACTTTTAGATTAATAATACCCAAAAAAATTATCGTGTCCTTTCCGTATTCCCTCTCCAATTCTTCCTCTTTCGCTCCTCCTCCGTCCTAATACCATATCGTCTATTTTTATATTCCCCTTCAATTCCCGATCTCTATCTAAACTAATCACAATTGTCTCTCATTCTTTTTCTTCCCTCCCCCTGTCCGCGATTCATCTCCAATGTATTTTTTTACATAGGTAAACTTACTTATGCGAACAATGAAAAGAAAAAAAATTCTCCCCAGTCCTGAGCTCATGAGAGTCTAAGACGAACTTCCGAATTAGGATCCCTCTTGTTTGTAAGAGAACTCTGTGCAAAACCCCTCTTGTTTTACCAGTGATGAAGATTTGGTGCACGAGGGGCCAACTAATGATTGTCTTGGATACCAGGACCTGCTTTAGAAAGTATTTGTGACCATTCTTGGCCCCTTCCATATATTTATGTCGACAGCAAAAGAATCAGGTATTCTGGATTTTAGTCAAAAAGAATGGTGTGTGACTATTGCAGCATACCAAGTATAATCCATGCCCAAAATGTTCTTCACATGGCCTTTGAAGGAAACAAACATTGGATATGCAATTATTTCTTCCATCAAATCATTTTTCCTCTACCATAAACAGATGATACCTCATTCTCATGAGAAAGATAGGTTTTATCCCTCCCTCTCAACTACAAAATTTTAGTATTAAAAAATTCAAAAAAGTTTCGAATTCTGGTTTGAACCCGGTCAGACCCGATTGAATCCCGGTCAGACCTATAATAAAGATTTTCGGTTCGATCATCGGTCCGGTTTTTAAAACGTTGCTCTCAAGTGATCTCACTATAAGAGATTATGCTACAAAGATGTACTAATATCAAGATTTGGGTATCGTAATTCATGGTTATTGGTCACATAAATGTCCATGTTTGAGTCTAACAATTTCTCCCGCAAGGTGCGAACTCGAGCTCGGTCTAAACCTGAACTCTCTAACACTTCCACCGTATGCAATAGGCTAAAGATAACTATGAAATGTGGTTAACCACGACTCAATAAATCCAAACTTGTTAAGTAGGGAAAATTTTCAAGGTTATAAAGTGATGAATATATACTACCTTAATTCATAACCATCAACTATACTTTTGTTTTGGGGAATACTTTAACATGGTCTGTTACACTGTATTTCTTTTTAACAGCATATCTATGGTTGAATAGTGGCTTGATTCGCTTGATTGTTTACTTGAAGAATAACACTTTTTAGTTATGCTTTTATGGAGGTTGGACCAATTACATTGAGTATCTAACAATTGTTTCCACTAAACGCATGGGAGAGCACTACATATGCATCTATACCTTTTCTATATATACTTGTTTAATCTTTATATTTACTTTTTGTATGACCTACCAAGGTGTAAACAAAGCTTGAAGGTTAGACTTGTGACCAAAAAATGATGTAGCCTTAAATCTCTTTATCCTATAAAAATATTATATTAAGAAAGAAGACCATATATTTTCATATCATATGGATCTCATGCTCATATATATACTAATCAAGAGGGCATTAGCTTAAGGTAACCAGGAAAAGTGGTCAAACATAATTAATTTGGTTGGTAGTTCAAACTTGGGTTCCCTTAATTACTAGAAGTATAGCTAATATAATGTATTATCTTTCGAGTCAAACAAGCTGCAAATGTTTACCAAGGTTGCCTTTAAATTGTTGAAGGGTTACACATCATCTTGACCTAGATAAGGAAGGTTTAAATGTTTAACCCCACATTTTAATATGAAATTTTGTCTTTTGATATTAGAAGTATAGCTAATATCATGTATTATCCTTTGAGTCAAACAAGCTGCAAATGTTTACCAAGGTTGCCTTTAAATTGTTGAAGGGTTACACATCATCTTGACCTAGATAAGGAAGGTTTAAATATTTAACCCCACAGTTTAATATGAAATTTTGTCTTTTGATATAAGAAGTATAGCTAATATCATGTAATATCTTTTGAGTCAAACAAGCTGCAAATGTTTACCAAGGTTGCCTTTAAATTGTTGAAGGGTTATACATCATCTTGACCTAGATAAGGAAGGTTTAAATACTTAACCCCCCATTTTAATATGAAATTTTGTCTTTTGATAAAGAATTAACAAATCATCTTAACAGTTTCTTAGGGTCAGGTTGGTAACGATGTTTTCGTCGGTTTTGAGATATCTTTGAACCGACCGTTTGTGTAGTGTAGTGTTTTAAAACTCGTTGCTTGTTAACTATTGAGGCACTGGTTTTGGTCGGCACAAAAATTTCTCAAAAACGGTGTAATATAATTTTGGGTGTCTTTATAAACACCCCAAATCGACGAATTTTGAGGGATTTTATTATTCTATTACATTTATATCCTCACCAAAAATATATAATTATAACTACTAATATCCTACCCTATTTTTTTTCTTTTTCATCTATGCTTCTACTGCTTCCAAACTACGGTAACTTTCTCCAAAAAGTTCTTAAAATCTTTCTCTCCTACTTTCAACCAGTCGTTTCTATTATTTCATGTGTTTCTATTATTTTGATCAAATGTGAACTTCTACTTCTTCCAAACTACGACTATTTTTTCGATAAGTTTTTAAAATCTTTCTCTCCATAATTTTATCTAGACGTTTCTATTATCTCATGTGTTTTTATTGTTTCATGTCATGGTGTGTATTGGGCCAGTCCGGGCCGGCCCACGGCCCGAGTCAACCGGGTTTGACCGGGTGATTTGGTCCGGGCCGGGCTCAACCCGAGAGAAGAGATGGGCCTGGCCGGCCCGGCCCGGTCAGAAAAAAACTCGACCTAGCCCGGGTCCATGACCCGGTCAGGGGAGCATCGAGCCTAACCGGTCTGGGTCCGGGCCAGTTCACGGTCGGGCCGGTCCGGCCAGGTTTAATTTTTTTTTTAAGTTTATTTATATATTTTTATATATAATCTATATGATATAACTTTTATGTTAATAAATTCAAGATAAAATTTATAGGTTTTTTGTTACCAAGTTCTTTTTGTATATTTTGAAATTTATAAGTTATTTGTTAGAAAGATTTTTATATAGCTTTAAGTATAACTTTAAGTATAAATTTATTTGAAATTTATAAGTTGTATGTTTAGTATAATTTGAAATTTATAAATTTATTTGTTAGAAAATTTATTTAATTTCTTTATATTAATATTTAATGTTCAGTTATGGGGAAGCCCTTTCTACTCTTTGTACGAGCAATGGATCACCCTCTTGGCGCTCTGCTAACCCAGAAGAGTGGCGCAGGTCAGGAGCGGGCCATATACTACCTCAGTAGGATGATGGTCGGCACGGAGCACAGATACAACCCCATCGAGAAAGAGTGCCTCGCTCTAGTCTTTGCTATTCAGAAGATGCGAGACTATGTGTGTCATGTCCTGCTCCAAGAATACTGGGTATATATGGGGACTGACATGGTCAATCGCACCTTGCAAAATATCGAAGTAAGCCGCAATGTGTTAAGGTTGTCATGAAGACAAATAGGTGAACTCTAGCATGCTATAAAGTTAGTCATAAGGCCGACAAATCCTATAATCTCAATCTAACAACACAAGCACAAGATTATATCATACTTGAGAGTAAAGAGGCATCCCAATTTATATGTCACATATGATCATGAAGCTAGTGAATACAAAATGTTGCACTAGCAGAGTTTAATAATACATGATCAAAATATACCAGCCATGGTCTAATATATATATCTTGTCGATCGTAGTCTCAAAAATATAAGGAGCTAACTCTGCCCCTTGCTAAACACCAGAAAATAAAGTAATCAAGACGAGGGTTGAAAGAAAGGAAACCCACTCGCGAGCTTTGGTCGCAGTCCCACGAGTGCGAACCATCTTGCTGGAAGCGCGAGGATCCTAATTCTCTTCGGGGTAACCTGGCCATGCAAAGCTAGTGGGGTCAGAACCCCAATCAACAAGTACCACAAATGAGCTCGAGATGATAGACCAACACATCACAACATAAGCAAAAGAGACATAAGAAATAAATGCTGACCGAGACTTGTACGGTACCAAGGTACTTATCTCAACATATACTGAAGAACTGATAATAAGTGCAAAAATAAAAGTAAGGGGACGAGCGCAAGAGAGCATAGGAACTACTCTGGATCGGGACCACAACCCTTAAACCAAACAAGGACCGGGGTTTCAGATCTTCCCCGAGCAGAACTTAGCACCCTAATCATGCGCCGGGAGAAAATAAAACTAGAGAAGCGAGCTATACGAATAACAAACATCCAATTCATGGCCAAACATGCCTACGGCTTGCTGTACTTAACTAACTAGGGTTATCACAAGCCCTAATTACTAGAAAATGCATTGCTAAGAATATTGCTACCACTGACACTGCAGTCAACCCGGATGTCCAAGGGTACGCTTGTCTAGTAAATTAAATGTACAGTTAACCATACAACAACACAATAAACAACAATTGAACTTATAAGCATAAACGTAAACTTGTGAATAAAAAACTGGTCGTGTAAACATAAACTTGTCTTATAATCATAAACTTGTTTTATAACATAATCTTGTATATAAACTTTCCTTGTAAGTGTCGTAGCACACGTAAACTTGGTCAGTCATGTAGCCCTTGCCTAGCAGGGTTGTCCATGCCGCATAGGGCCTTTGGAGATCTGGGTAGCCGGTAGCGCAATATTCTTCCCTCCAAAAATGCTCTAGGCCAATCTTATCTTGTTTAATCATTACTAAATTATTTTAAGTCCTCGAGTCGTAGACACTTGAGAACTCCCTAAGATGACGAATCACGAGTATGGGCATTTCATGAGTTATCGTATTCGCGATACGCGATACATTGGACAATGCTCACACTTGATTACCCGATGCCAAATAAAATAGATTTTCATACACAAATATTTTTACGGTGTCGTGATGTCACGTCCCAGTCCCAAAATACCGAGGGACTAGCCACGTGGCAATGGCCAACAACACAACTCCAATGGACAAACCCAATTTAATGGACCCGTTAGAGTGCACTTAAGTTGTAATACATATAAATGGTCAACGAATACCTGTCACAGTTTATATATCTAATCTCATTCACAAGAAGAAACAAAATCATAAAGAGACAAGTCCAGTCACAATAATATAAAATGACCCGTGCAGCCAAAGCAATATAAATATTGTCACGGGGAACAACCCGCCATCAAAATGGAAAGAAAAATAAATCCAAGTACAAATATCCAGAAGTGACTACAAGTCCAAATATCCTAGAATACTAAGCATAAATAATGAATGGTGAGAATAGTATATGCTCAAGAGAAGTCCTTCGGAACAACCTCGTCCTCTGCAACCTTTGTATCACCCCGTTCTCCCGGTGCGGAGAGCGCGGCTAAGAAACACAAGACGGTATCGTTTGATCGGGATAGATTGAATTAAGAACTCGTCCTCGTTATGGATTTGTTTTTTCAAAATCGATTCCCATATTCAGTGGACCGTGCCCCCGGGATCGACTTAGCGGCAGAGTCAGGAGGGACCTCTCTGCTGCTATCTTTTATTGCCTCGGTTTTTGATGTCGCTTGTTGCTTTCGTGCTTTGAGTTGGTTTTGGGATTTGCTTGTTTTTCTTGAACGGTTTCGATGGTTTTTATTGTTTTCATTCATTGAACTGTACTTCAATTTCGAGATTGGAAAAGTGGAAGAGGTATTGATCGAGCTGTTCGTAATGCAGGTGAACGAGTAGTAGGCGGCTTGCGAGCGGAGTCGTGAAGCGCCTCTTTCCTTCTTCCTTCCAACAATCTAAGTGAGTGGCTACCAACCCGATTAGCTAGCCCTGCTTTCAAGCTTCACATCTAAATAAATCTTGTACTCTCTTTTTTACCCCGATCAAACGATACCAAGTAATAATAAAAGAAACCAAGATAAAAGAGAATAGACTTGGTTCATTATGCTTGTCAATAACTTCATGAACGGATACTAAACTGCATGCTTGTTCATTTGGAAATAAATTATGAATTGTTGCTTGTCTTGTATAATTGCTTGTCTTGTACTCTTGTTGCCTCTAATTGCACTCTTGTTGCCTCAACTGCAATAAATTGTTACTTGTATATTGTTCGATCATGGACAACTTGTGCACAGGGTAACGGTCTTGCGGACGATGCTGGGGCACTGGCATCGATCCGGTCCGGACGAGACCTATTGTTTAGTCTCTTGTTCTTGGTGGAATGGCTTGCAACGCTCCTTGTAGTTTCGTTGTACACCATTCTCGTCAAAGACTATCGTCCATTATGGCAACCAAGCCAGTGATTATCTTGTATATTTAAACCTGTTGCAAACTAACTTGTGTCTTCGTGGCAGGGAAGGCATGGTAAGTATTGTGCAGGTAATTCAGACGGTCAGGTAAAATCCACCGAACGGCAGTCACGATTCGGGGGACGCCTCAACGATTCTACGGAATTGGGTCGTGACATAGTGGTATCAGAGCACAGATTCAAGTTCCTTAGACTTCGTGCTGGAAAAGTCCTTTAACGATCAAATTCCTGTGCGAACTCTTGAACTCGCTAGGCCCAAAATAAGATACGTTCATGCAATAAGTCCATAATACATTATGATCTTAATGTAATTTACCTTCTTTTGAAGGAATGGCTCCAACGCAATCTGCAGCGCAAGCACCGGACGAAATGCAAGGCCAAGGAAGTAGTTCGAGCACTTTGGGAAGTTCAGAGAGCCAGCGAGCCGTGCCAAGCATCGATCCCATCCAAAAAATGTTGCAGATGTTGGAGGCAAACCAACAAAGGGACGAGGCTCGCTATGAACGGGCCGAGAAGCGGGCGGAAGAGAGTCAGCTCAAGTTTCAAGATAATATAGAAGCACGATTCTCAGTCCAACAAAATAGGTGGATGCCCTGCAACAGATCATTCATACTTTGTCTTCCAATCATTCTACGGCAAGAGCGCCGACTTCGGTGGAACAGCCCGCGCTTGAAGTAGAGACGCCGTAAATTCCAAGGCCGAGGGACGTGACTACCTTCGACTTTGGCCACTTCAAGAAAGTCTGCAACACCCCATTCAACGGGACTGAGGACCCAGTCGTAGCTCTAGATTGGTTGGCCGAACTTGAAGATCACTTCGCTCTGCTAGAGGTCCCTGAAGAGAAGCGCGTCGCCTGCGCGCAACTACAGCTCTGCCTCAACGCGCACAATTGGTGGAACGTGCATCGACGATCTCTTCAATTTGATCACGGAGAGAAGGCGATCTCGTGGACGAATTTTTGTGCCGCGTTCGAAGAGGAGTTTATACCCCCTCCAGTACAACGTCAAATGAAGAACGAGTTCGTACAACTAAGACAGGGCAGCATGACTGTTAAGCAGTACTCCGCCGAATTCAACCGTCTCTCCAAATTTGCTAGGGCCTATTTACCTGATGTAGAGAGTCGAGCAAGAAGGTTTGAAGGTGGACTACGCCCTGTCATTCATGGGCACGTAGTCGTTCATCAGTATCGTACAATGCGTAAAATCATGAATCACGCCCTATCTCTCGAACCACATTATCCTCACGTTTCTGTCAGTGCTGTGCATACATCCAGTCACAAACGCCAAAGCGACGAGAGAGGAAACAATGCTGCAAAGCGTCACAATGTCGGCGGGAAGCAGAAAGCAAACCAGCCTTGTAGTTTCTGTAAAAAGCCGGGGCATGCAATCGACAAATGTCGCCTGAAACTTGGGTTATGCCTAGCCTGTGGCTGATCAGACCATTCTGTTCGTGATTGTTCCTTGAGTTATGATCGTCGTCCCGAACGCAATAATCCTTAACGGTGGGTTCAATTCTTAAGTTTCGGGACAAAACTTCCAATTAGTTGGGTAGGATGTAGCGCCTCGTTCTCCCGGTGCGGAGAGCGCGGCTAAGAAACACAAGACGGTATCGTTCGATCGGGATAGATTGAATTAAGAACTCGTCCTCGTTATGGATTTGTTTCTTCGAAATTGATTCCCATATTCAGTAGACCGTGCCCCCGGGATCGACTTAGCGGCAGAGTCAAGAGGGACCTCTCCGCTGCTATCTTTTATTGCCTCGGTTTTCGATGTCGCTTGTTGCTTTCGTGCTTTGAGTTGGTTTTGGGATTTGCTTGTTTTCCTTGAACGGTTTCGATAGTTTTCATTATTTTCGTTCATTAAACTGCACTTCAATTCCGAGATTGAAAAAGTAGAAGAGGTATTGATCGAGTTGTTCGTAATGCAGGTGAACGAGCAGTAGACGGCTTGCGAGCGGAGTCGTGAAGCGCCTCTTTCCTTTTCCCTTCCAACAATCTAAGTGAGTGGCTTCCAACCCGATTAGCTAGCCCTGCTTCCAAGCTTTACATCTAAATAAATCTTGTACTCTCTTTTTTTCCCCGATCAAACGATACCAAGTAATAATAAAAGAAACCAAGATAAAAGAGAATAGACTTGGTTCATTATGCTTGTCAATAACTTCATGAACGGATACTAAACTACATGCTTGTTCATTTGGGAATAAATCATGAATTGTTGCTTGTCTTGTACAATTGCTTATCTTGTACTCTTGTTGCCTCAAATTGCACTCTTGTTGTCTCAACTGCAATAAATTGTTACTTGTATATTGTTCGATCATGGACAACTTGTGCACAGGGTAACGGTCTTGCGGACGATGCTGGGGCACTGGCATCGATCCGGTCTGGGCGAGACCTATTGTTTAGTCTCTTGTTCTTGGCGGAATAGCTTGCAACGCCCCTTGTACTTTCGTTGTACACCATTCTCGTCAAAGACTATCGTCCATTATGGCAACCAAGCCAGTGATCATCTTGTATATTTAAACCTATTACAAACTAACTTGTGTCTTCGTGGTAGGGAAGGCATGGTAAGTATTGTGTAGGTAATTCAGACGGTCAGGTAAAATCCACCGAACGGCGGTCACGATTTGGGGGACGCCTCAACGATTCTACGGAATCGGGTCGTGACAACCTTTACGTCTCTAATAGTAGCACATGTCCCGTAGACTACGGGATAGCTCTCCTCGTCTACACTTGGGAACATAATCCGGATCCAGGTCCTCAGGGGACATAGCAAGGTACAATAAACACTCAAACCAAATAAAATATAGCTAGTAAATATAAACAGATCATCAGGGCAAGCTATGTAACCAGCTAAGTAAAATGCAAATGAGAGCATCACTAGTGTCATGACCCACACCTGATAAATGGGTATGAGTACGTGGGTACATCCATCCTACATTACAGCATCGGCGGTAGAACATTGTCTAGGTCGACTATACTATCTAATCATCTCACAATAATATATAATCTGCCAATAATATCTCAACTCCAAGAATGAGGGCACTAAACTTAATTCAACATAATACTCAATCATAAATCTATAGCACGATAAGATATCAAAGAAGTCTAACATAACTATGCAGTCTAAATATAACAACAATAAATAGAAACAATATCCAAGTCTCAAAATACGTCGGAAATAAATTCGGTACCAAAATGCTAAAGAAAACTAACTATGCTAACTAGTAATTCCTGCTAGATCTTTCGGCAGTCACTCAAGAACTAGTGGGTCCATGTTTGCACTATCTATAGGTCGAGGTCCGTAGTACGTCGGACACCAATCTCCCGAATCCTCAGAAAAATATTATCTAGTCAGGAATGGAGTGAAGTACAACCCAATAGCAGTTCCAATTAATTGACAAAAGCTATAAAAATAGTAAAATAGAGGATGCTATCTACGATGAGAATATAACTGATAATCAAGAACAATGAAGGAACAGTCAAAACTAGCAACAGAAATATAATTAATGCGTACAAGAATGAAAGAGATGAACTATAATGTCAGAAATAGAACAAGGTAATCTATGAACTGAAAATAGAATCTACAATATACTATGTGTTTGAGATACTAACTAAATATGTAATTGGCTTGGAAGATTCAATGAATACATTAAGGAGCTAACTCAACCATATGTGAAGTATATGATTAGTTAGTAGCCAATGATTACACTACTAGTCGATAGTTCTTGATCACAAATTTAATTGGTATTTCCCCCATCCTAACTGATATGATGGATCGAATCATGACACGTTACTAGCCAATGTATCCAATATTTAACATATAATATTTAATGTTATCCAATACCAACAAGTAGCAATATTCGATACCATCTCAATAATCATGGTAACATCTTATGAATGACGATCCAATAATAATACTAATCCGTATACCATCGTGTCAAGAATCATAAGTAACATTTCTAAATACTTGAATTATAGTAGTAATCAAATAATAAAAACTATCAAAGAATATACTCGCCTGTGGTCCAAAGCAAATGATGCAAATCGGTGTCCGAAATGGTCTCACACAGACCTATATATGGAATATTGTATTAATACAAGATTTGGAATGAAAATGAGTTAAACTAGTTTAATTCTAGGTCATAAAGTCATTTCTAAGTCAAAATAGTCAAACTATGTCAACTCTAGGTCAAACTAGTCAAACTTGGCCAAACTAGCTATTTCTAGGTGGTACGAGTCTAATTCTAGGATATTAGGTACATACACTATGTATCTAGGCCATACTAGCTATGCTAAGATACTAAGGTATCAATGTTATTTCGTATCTTAAGATACGCACTAACAATATACTATATATTATATATAAAATATATAAGCATAATATATACCATATCTCAATACTAACTAACACTAGGTGGATACCTTGAATTTGAGCCAACTTGGTATCACGCTACCTAAACCCATCTTGATACTCAAATCCAATACCTTGAGCATAAACCAAAACCTTGACATTACCTTGGTATCACAAGGTAATGTCAATTTCTAGTATTTAAATAACTACCCATTACACTAACTATAAACTAACATGTATTAACTACTTATACTATACTATACTAACTACCTACTAACTACTAATCATTTAACACATTAACTATTATTCCTTTAACTAACTGCTACTAACTAATAACATAACATTAACTATCATTAATAACTTAATACATCTTAACTAACTAACTAAAATCTAAAATATATAATGATTGAAACTAACATCTGCTCTTAATAACTAACTAATCCAAACTTGAATCATACTGACTAACTAGTTATGATACTTTAACTAAATACTAACATATATATATATATATATATATATATATATATATATATATATATATATATATATATATATATATATATATATATATATATATATATCAGGATTAGCAGTATTAGTATCTCAATTCATAACTGATTTGAAAATTTCTTAGCATTTGATTATCGCCCTTGGACTTCATAATTATACACATTCATTCCCCTCGACATCTTTATTATTATTTATCACACTCCCTATTTTAGAGAGATGGACGTTCGTGCGCGGTGTTTCCTGCAGAAGCAGATCCTTGTCAAGGCGGAAGAAGACATATTGGATATAAAGTTTTGAGAAGATGGTTACCCTTAGTAGGGTAGGTAGATAGGTTATTCTTATATGTTAGAGCTAGTGTAGATTGTTAGAATGAGAATTGAATATAGTATTAGAGGCCTAAAATAAATAAAACCTTACCCTTGCTTAAGGTAGAAGTAATTTGGAAGTATTAGAAGTTAGAAAGATGGTTTGATTCTGATGCTCTGGATGGAATACATAGCTAGATGCTAGGGATTAGTTTTGGCCCATGGTGGTGATACAAGGAATAGTATTATGACCTTAAAAAATTGGAACTTTACGTAACAGGCCATAATGGTTAAATCTCTAGTTGTCTTGTGACTTTTAGTATCAAAACTAGATCTTATGACCCCCTTAAATTATTGATGTGTAAACTCCCTCGACCAGATTTTAGTAATTTAGGATTAGTTTAGACTAATTAGAATTATTGCAACTTTTTAAAATTTTATTTATTATATAATCTGTTGATTGTGCACATGTTCATTACACAATTAATTAGGGCATTACACTAGCTGTTAACCCTAAACAAATTCCACATACCTGCCCTAGACTTGTTAGACTACTTTTCCTGTATTTTGTGCAACTCCCAGAAACCTTGTTTGGTACATCGTTTTAGTCGCACAAATATCGTTACAGACGTACGTATTTATTTCCTATTTAAATTTCTGCTTTTTACCCACCTCTGTACCCTAGGGATTTGAGGACCAGTAGGCACCTGTTTTGCCCAAAGAAAAATACGATAATATTCTACTCTAATTATATTACAATTATCGTATTGACACCGTAGAAAAATTATGACCCTAATTGCCTCTAAATAATTAGTGAACACCGTGCGCAGTATTTATTAAATAATAAATACGATGACCCGTATCACCTACAGAATCAGACCCTGCCTCTGCCTAGACTCACCCCACACTGTCCAAAACATTTTCCCCAGCTGTTTCCCTCATTTTTGTACAATTCAGAATTTTGGAAAATCAGTATTTTAAAACAGGTAAATTACAAAATTACGCAAAATACAAATTTAGGCTTTTATGCAATTTATAAAAAGTTAGGGGTTTTTATGCAAAATTGCATGTAAGGTGGCATAATCCTATTGGTTAGTGAATAGGTGTGTGGGAACCACCCAAAACACCCAGAAAAATCCTGTAAAATATCCAAAAAATTAAATTACCAATATAACCCTGAATTTCTACTTATTTACAGAAATGCCATTGCCCCTAACCCCTATATAAACCCTAACCCCTCCCATTCAAATCTCCACACCTCTCCCCTCCGACCGCCGCCGGCCGCCCAACCCTCCGCCCTGACCCCCTCTCCCCTCCGGCCAAGCCCCACCGCCTGCACCACCCTGCTCCGCCGGCCACAGCCCCCGCAACCCCATCTCCCAACACCACCACCCACAGCCACCACGACCCAAACCACCCCCTGCGCCGCCTCCGGCCACCGAGCACCGCCACCAACCCCACCTACCGACTCGCCCCGACCTCCTCTCTCCGACGACCACCCCCTCACCGCCTCACGACGCTTCCTCCGGCCGCCCTCACCTCCACAGTGCCCCGGCCGAATTCTCGACTACACCACCACCCTCACCTCCGGCGGCCTCCAGCCTCCACCACCGCCGTCGTGGACCTCCGCCACCACCACCAACCTGACCGCCACTCCTCCCTCCGCCGTTCTCCCACCCTGCACCGCCGCCTACTCCGCCGCAGCCGCCGTCGTAGCTCCCACAAGCTGTTGCTGCTGCTGCTAGCAGCCACTGCTGCTGTTGCCGCTCCTCCGGCCGCCTTCGGCCAGCTCCGCCGCCGTCCTCCCGCCGTCGACGACGTGTGGACCCCACCTGTCAGTAGGTATACCCCCTAAATCTAATATATATGTAATTATATATATATACCTATATGTATACCTATATGTATATATATGTATATATATATGTATATAAATATGTATATATATGTATATTTATATATATATATATATATGTATTATATAATAAATGTTATATAATGTTATTATACAGTATAATTATACTATATATATTATTATTATTTATTTATTAAATATATGTATATATTTATATATATATATATGAATACTATACATATATATTTATATTATGTATATATATATTTATATAACATATATTGTATATGTTATATATATATTATATAATTACTATTATATTTATAGTATATATATATATGTATATATATACTATGCACTTTCCATTTTATTATTTATATGCACTTAGTTATATATATATGATTATATATATATAATTACTATCATAGTACTGGATATACAGTACATATGTATATATAATTCCTGCATTTATTATATATGTATATATATATATATATATATATATATATATATATATATATATATATATTATCTATATGTATATATATATATATATTAATATTTAGCTGGATAATACAGCTTATATATATTATATATATATATCTTAAATTCTTGCACTGTCTTTCAATTCAATATATAAATATATATTTATATTATCTGTGCTGGATAATACAGCCTACATATATATATTTACAATTCTCGCACTGTCCTTCAATTTATATATATATATATATATATATATATATATATATATATATATATATATATATATATATATATATATATATATATATATATATATATATATATATATATATATATTATCTATATTATGATATATTTATATTTCAAGCACTGTCAATTCATTTTATCTATATATATATACATCAGTGGTTACACCCTGATAATATTATATTATTATATATATATTGAAGTGGATATACCCTGCTACTATAATTGCTATATATATACCTGCATTTTTTTCTGTTCTGTATATGCTATATATACTGGTATATAAATTATATCTATATATATATACATACTATATATATATATATCTATATTATATATGTGTATATAAGTATATATACATATACTTTATATTACAACCATGATATTCACAAACCCTGTCTGTTTTAACAGAAATCACCTTCAGCACAGCCAGTGATCCCCTGTCACCAGCAACCTCAAACCTGACTGTGAGATCAGGTTATCAATACTATCAGGGAGTAGGCAAGTATACCTTGCCAAGTTAATGTTTAAATTCAATTATTGATATCTGCTTTATACTTGAAATTTCATATACTATGAGTACCTGAGACTATCTCTGGTACAGTCAACTGATACGTTGACAATTAGTGTAAATAACTTAGTCTTACAGGCTCACCAACACTGTGAGAGTATCCTGATATTCTCCTAGACCCTATCACGGGAACACGCAACATGGTTGCAATACATGTTGGGATACGAGCTGCGTAGTTGATTAGCTACCAATACGTGTGACCCGCATCACGGATTAGAATAATTCAGGAATAGTACGACTTGACATTTAGTTTCATTGGGATGGGAAAGTTAACTAGTAGACGTATGGGACACCCCCTCCATAAATGTTTTATACCTTCGTACCAGTGATGGTCGATTGTAGAGTACCCTTGAGTCAGGGGGCATACGACACATATACTAGCCAGTCACCACGATTGGTGAATTACGTCAGCGTATGTCTAGCCTACATATTCCCATGCGTACTACAGGATCTTTACTTGCATTTCACTTAGAATGATTAGCACCCTGTATTTATTTTCTTTATTCAGTATTTACATACATGGCATGCCATTTTCTGTATCTTGTTATGTCCCACTGAGGACCTGGTTCCCTGCCAGATCTAGACGAGACTTTCTACCCCACTGTGTACGGCCCTGATCAGGAGGCCAGATGTGCTACCGAGGAGGAGCTCGAGGAGACACCCTCAGAGTATGCTTGACCCTTGTAAACCCCCTGAATTTTCAATTTATTAAATCTGGGATTTTTCCCAATTTTCTGGAATTTTCTGTGAATTTTCTGTAATTAAAATCAAGGTTTTCTATTATAAATGATTTTTAATTGGCAATAAATAATATTAAAATGTCATGAAAATAACATTTTTGGGTGTAAAATGGAAAATTGGACTTAGGGTAATTTTTCTGGATTTTTCTGGGCCTCAGACCTATTTTTAAAAGCCTAAAAACTATTTTCTAAATTTATTAATTAATTAATTAATATTTATTATGATTATGATTATTATTATTGTTTTATTTATTTTATTAGGTTTGGGCCCGGCCCAGTGGGCCGAGCCCAGTTGCAACCCGGCCCCGCCCTATGCTTAGCGGGTCGGGCGGGTCGGCCTGACCGGATCCGCGCCCGACCCGGACCCGCACCCCTACCCAGTCCTCCCCCTCGATCCGAAATGACCGCCGCCCGCCGCGTTCTCCGGCGACGTGGCCGGAGAACAACCCACGTCGTCATCCCCTCCGGATCACCCGCCCACGCCCCGGCCTCACCCCGCCTCGCAACCCCCCTATATAAACCCCATCTCCGCCCTTGTCCTCCCCCCCAAACCGAAACCCTAAACCTAGCTCGACCCCCTTCCGGCGATCTCCGGCAGCCCCGATCCCCGCCGTCCACCTCCCAGAACCACCTCCTCCACCCGCCGCTCTCCCTTTCCTCCTCCTCCCCAGGCGGCCAGACCCCCGTGTCCAACTTCCCCCGTTGATTCGAGAGCCGCCGTCGATCCCCGCCGCTCCGGTACGCCGCCGGAGACTTCGCCTGAGCCGCCAGAGCCCGGGCCGACCTCGCCAGCCTCTGGCGCACCCTCCAGCAGCACCGGACACGCCGCTGACACGTCCAGGACACGAATCGCGTGTCGGACTCGGTTCGGAAACCCTGGTTTCTCGGTCCCCTTCAGGTATTCATAACTTGCAACCCTGATCTCCGTTTTCGATTCCGTCAATTCCTACACGAAGCCTGTATGACCCTCTCGGTGTCCGGACAAACTGTTCGGGACATCGCGTCCTGTGGTGATCGCACACCGCGATCCAAAAACAGGAAAAACCAGACCCTATTTCACCCCGGAACCGAGTACGTCCCGCCAAACGGGACGACTTGATCGCGCGCGGTTTTCACAGATACGTGCGCAGCGTTGATACGGACGTGTGAGATTTCGCGGAAGCTGATTCGGGTGTGCGTGCACACCGGAATCAACGCGTATCCGCGGACATCGCCCCGTATCCGCAATTTCTGTAATTCACCCTAACTTCTTGTACACTCGTCAGATCGAGACGAAACTTGCACCATAGGACTCGTAGCGATACGCTGGTCCTGTGGGTCAAGTTTGGTTCGATTCTGAGAACGTTGACGAAATCGCGTGTCGCGGGCCCCCCAGGCCCCGCTCGACGGGCGATTTTGTGTTCGGCTCACCGGAATCCAAATTTGGAAGTTCCGTTGGGTTCGTATCAGCGTTCCTGACCTGTTGACACTAAGTTTGGTGAATTTGGAGACCGTTGACCTGGACACGTTTTTCGGTGCAAAGCGGGCCCACCAGCAGACCCCGTTTTGACTCGAAATTACCGTTTTTGCCCTTGTCTCCAAATTGGACCCAAGGACAGGCGTTTCCATCTATTTGATATCTTCTGAGCGTGATGGTAATGTCTATTTCAGCTTTTGGACTCATCTGTGGAAATTTCCCCCAAGAACCAAATTAAACAGATCCAAACAACAGGCAAGTACCTGTACTTCAAGTTAAATCTAATTATATTGTGATAATTACTTTCTTGCTTTACTAGTACCCTTGATGATTACACCTAGTGTCAGAAATACTGGATTTTCATGTCTTGAATATATTAGTTCATGTCTTGTTATCATGTCGGGTGGGAGAATACTGAAAGGCATGTAGTTTACCCTTCCCTAGGTCCTGACTGCTAGCTGTGGATACGCGAATGTACCATCAGCCCGATACTTGATTACTCCTGACTGACAGTCATCTATGACGGCCCGATTAGCCTTATAAACCCCTACATGCCAACTAAGTATTCTAAAAAAAACAAACACAAGTTTCATACAGATAATTTCTGATTATGTTATATTTCTTGCTGTCTGTTGTAGTTTCATTCCTGCTCATTTACTTCTGTTTTCTCATGTTCCTGTTTATAGTTGTGACTCTGAGATATTGACATTCTTTTATGCAAATTCCTTAACTTGATACTCAATACCTAATTATCATAAATATTTAGTTTAACCTTGTTGTGCACTGTGTACTTTGCTCCTTTCCTGACTGGATCTGTTGATTTAGGCGATGATGAGGACCTTGTCCCTACTTATTATGGTCCATATGAGGGTACAGATGATACCTATGAGGAGCCAGACCCTACCCAGGAGACCCCTGCTGCTGAGTAGCTAGTAGTAGCTATCTTTTATTTCTGTTTTCTATCTTATTTAATCGGGTTTGTCCCCGACTTCATTTGGAATTCCTGTATTAAACATTTGAATTGTTGTCACATTTATTTCAGTTTCAAATCTTAAGTTTCTATTCTCATTATTATCTTGCCTATGTTATTTGTGAATGAGTTAGACTAGTTTAGATGGATTGACCTAGACAGCGTACTACCGTCGACTCTGCGGCGTAGGCTGGACGTACCCACGTACTCGTGCCCGAACTTCCGGGTGCGGGTCGTGACACGTTTTTATGGTGGCCCATGCAGGTCCTATCCTTTAATAGGGTATGGAATAAGATTGAGGATTCTAGGAAAAGCTCATTCACAGTATAGGGTCCTTATTTCAATTCTTGATATCATTTCTGCTAAATTTTCCTATCGCCTTTGATTTCCAAGTATTCTATTCTGATTTTCCTATCCCTTAATCTTTCAGAATGGTCCAGACCAGGAACACAGTAGGAGGCACATCAGAACCAGCTGAGCAGAATGTGCCCGAGACTCTTGCACTCCCACCGCCTCCATCTGTTCCAGCAGTTACTCTAGATGGGGCACAACTACTTGGAGTGTTCCAGGGATTGGTGGAATCCCAGAAGGAACAGACTGCACTTCTGTGGACCAGCCTCTCAGAAGCTATTAAGTCCCAGGAGTCGTCACTCAAGAGGCCAGGAAGTGCTAAAGACTTCAAGAACCTTAGGCCTCTGGAATTTTATGGAACTGAGGGCATTCTCTACGCTGATGAGTGGATAGAGAATGTCGAGAGACTCCTGAAGACTGCTCGGGTTCCCGATGATCTCAAAGTGGAATTCGCAAGCCTGCAACTGTTCGACATTGCTCGAACCTGGTTCAGAGATGAACCCCAACTATCTGCTCCCGACATCACCTGGGAGGACTTCAAGAGGCTATTCAAGGAGAAATTTTATCCCGAAGTGGCTCGGAAAGCTCTCGAAAGCCAATTCGAGAGACTGGAACAAGGTAACATGACTGTTGATGAATATACTGCTGAATTTAGCAGGTTAAGCCACTTTGCGGAGTACATGGTTCGTACCCCGGAAGACAGAGCCCGAAGATTCAAGAAGGGGCTATCTCCGGATATTCGCCTCGCTGTCACCACCAGCCGAGCTCGCACCTATGAGGAGATCTTGAGCGTGGCTCAAGGCGTGGAGAGAGACATGGGGCACAAACTGAAGCGAGAAAGAGATACCGGAAATGCGGGACCCAACAAACGCCCTTTTCAACAACAACAACAGCAGAGGGCCCCGCAGCAAAATCAGCGTCCTCCCCCTCGAGCTCCAGCACCCCAGGTTCAAAGACAGAACCAACAAGCTGCCCCTTGTGGCTATTGCCAAAAACCAGGTCACACTTGGCGAGTCTGCAGGAAGAGGCTAGGTGCTTGCCTCTACTGCGGCTCAGCAGAGCATCAAATGAGGGACTATCCCGCTGCTCAAGGACACACGGCTGGACCCAAGGCCCCAGCCCAGGCCAAGCCCCCAGCAGCACAACAGAGAGCACCCCCGCTTCCCACACAACAACAACGCTTTGCCCAGCACCAACAGCAGCAACAGAGGGGTGCACCGCAGCAAGGCCGTGCTTATGCAATGACTCTGGAAGAAGCCGAAGCCACAGCAGACGTGATCACAGGTTCTGTGCTTATAAATTCAATACCAGCTATTACTTTATTTGACTCTGGAGCTTCACATTCATTCATGTCAGTAGAATTCCTTATGAAGCATAACTTAATCACTAAACCCCTTAGGAATTGTTATAAGATCATTACCGGTGGAGGAATCATCCCGGTTAGTGATGCCTGTAACAATTGTCCTATTACATTATGTGGAAGAGAACTGTATGCTAGACTACTTGTGATGCCAGTGCCCAGTTTTGACATTATACTAGGTATGGATTGGTTAAGTCAACATCATGCCACAATAGACTGTCACAGAGGTAGTGTAATCTTCAGACCCCCTGGCAAGCCAGAATTTGAATTTGCTAGAGGTTCTAGAGAAATGGGTAATAACAAAATTTGTGGAGCCCTAGTAACAGAAGAATTGCCACCTATCATCTCTGAATACCTGGATGTCTTCCCTGAGGATCTCCCAGGCTTACCCCCAGACCGAGAAGTTGAATTCTCCATTGACTTAGTGCCAGGAGCAGCACCAGTATCTCAGAACCCCTACAGAATCAACAAAAAGGAGATAATAGAACTAAATGAACAAATCAAAGAGCTAGAAGACAAAGGCTTCATTAGGTCTAGTGTCTCACCCTGGGGAGCCCCAATACTTTTTGTGCCCAAGAAGGACGGAACATCCAGAATGTGTATTGACTACAGGGCCTTAAATGCCTTAACAATTAAGAATAAGTATCCCCTGCCCAGGATAGATGACTTATTTGATCAGTTGAGTGGAGCTCGGGTGTTTTCAAAGATTGATTTGAGGTCTGGTTACCACCAAGTAAGGGTAAGGAAAGAAGACATCCCTAAAACTGCCTTCAATACCCGGAACGGACATTACGAATTCTTAGTGATGCCGTTCGGGTTGACGAATGCCCCAGCAGTTTTTATGAACTTAATGAACAGAGTTTTCCAGCCATACCTAGACAAATTTGTAGTGGTCTTCATTGATGATATTTTGATCTACTCCAAGACCCCCGAAGAACATGAAGAACATTTGAGGCTGGCATTAGAGACTTTGAGGAAGGAAAAACTTTATGGAAAATTATCCAAATGTGCTTTCTTCCTAGACAAAGTAGAATTCTTGGGACATGTTGTGACTGGAGATGGAATAGCAGTAGATCCTAAGAAGATAGCGGCAGTAGAATCCTGGCCCACTCCAGACTCTGTAGCTGAGATTAGAAGTTTCCTGGGACTAGCCGGCTACTATCGGAAGTTTGTGAAGGACTTTGCTAGAATTGCGGAGCCCATGACAAAATTAACAAGAAAGGATGAAGAGTTCACCTGGACTGATGAATGTCAGCATGCTTTTGAGGAGTTGAAGAAAAGGCTGACTTCTGCCCCTATTCTGACCTTACCTTCTGGAACCGGAGGTTTCGCTATTTATAGTGATGCTTCTGGAAAAGGTCTAGGTTGTGTATTGGAGCAGAATAAGAAAGTAATAGCATATGCCTCTAGACAGCTTCGACCACATGAAAAGAATTATCCAACTCATGATTTAGAATTGGCAGCTGTCATTTTTGCTCTTAAACTATGGAAATATTATCTTTATGGAGAAAAGGTGGAAATATTTACAGATCATAAAAGTCTAAAATACATCTTCACCCAGAAAGAGCTAAACATGAGGCAAAGAAGGTGGCTGGAACTAATGAAAGATTTTGATATCAACCTTCAATATCATCCAGGAAAGGCCAATGTAGTTGCTGATGCTCTAAGCAGATACCCTATGGCGATGTACTTGACCTTGAACCGACACTTGCTCGAGGACCTGGAAAGTCTGGGTATTGAAGTAATTATCCCAGGAAAAGAGGGCCAAATGATGAACTTGCGGATTCAGTCTACTTTAATAGACAAAATCAGGGAGACTCAGTTTCAAGACGAAGGCCTGCGAAGCCTTCGAGGTCAAGTGCAAGCTGGATTAGTAGAAGAATTCAGAATTCATGAAGATGGGTCACTGAGGCATGGCGATAGATTATGTGTACCTCAAGGAGACATAAGGGAAGAAATTATGCAAGAGGCGCACAGATCGCAATACTCCATACATCCAGGAGCCAACAAGATGTACAAGGACCTGAGGACGCATATTTGGTGGCATGGCATGAAGAGAGAAGTATCCAGGTTCGTATCCCGCTGTTTAGTGTGCCAACAGGTTAAGGCTGAGAGGCAAAGACCTGGAGGATTGCTTCAACCATTACCCATTCCGGAGTGGAAGTGGGAACATATCACAATGGATTTTGTTTCTGGCCTTCCAAGGACACCTAGTGGAAAGGATGCAATCTGGGTGATAGTAGATAGACTGACCAAGTCTGCACATTTTCTACCATTCAAAGTAGGGCTATCTACAGAGAAGCTGGCAGATCTATATAGCAGACATATTGTTAAGTTACATGGGGTTCCAGTAAGCATTGTCTCCGACAGAGATTCAAGATTCACCTCTCACTTCTGGAAGAGCTTACAAGCCAGCTTGGGGACGCAACTCAAATTCAGCACCGCTTATCATCCCCAAACCGATGGTCAATCGGAACGTACAATCCAGACACTTGAAGATATGCTCCGTACATGTGTTCTGGATTTTGGAGGATCTTGGGAAGACTATTTACATCTGGTAGAATTCTCTTATAATAACAGCTACCAAGCCAGTATCGAGATGACGCCATTTGAAGCCCTGTATGGCCGAAGATGTCGTACCCCGCTATCATGGGACGACGTTGGAGAAAGAGCCTTACTGGGACCAGAGATGGTGATCGACTCAGCTGAGAAGGTAAAACAGATAAGGGATAGACTTCGAGTGGCTCAAGACAGGCAACGACATTGGGCAAATAGCCACCGAAGGCCCTTGGAATTTGAGGTAATTAAATTTATGAAATTCAAGTCAATTTAAACATTTTATTATGGAACTAAGACTTGATTATGACTCTATTTTAAGGTTGGAGAGCTGGTGTTCTTAAAGATTTCCCCGACACGTGGCACCATTAGGTTCGGAAGGAGTGGAAAACTCAGCCCAAGATTCATTGGACCTTTTGGCATACAGGAGAAAATCGGAGAAGTGGCATACCGTCTGGCATTGCCACCCTCTCTGGATGGAGTCCATAACGTCTTCCACGTGTCGCAGCTGAGGAAGTATGTGTCAGACCCCAGCCACATTTTGGATCACTCAGAGCTCGAAGTAGGCCCAAGTTTGACTTACCAAGAGCAACCCGTGGAGATCCTGGATCGCTCGGAGAAAGTCCTACGGAACCAAGTTATCTTCCTGGTTCGCGTAGCTTGGAAGCATCATTCTCCCGGCGAATCCACCTGGGAGCGTGAAGACGAGATTAGAGAGCGATACCCCTATCTTTTTGAACCCTGAGGTATATTGTAATTCCCGGCCTTTCTTTTTCGTCCCATTGTTATTCTTAAATTTCGAGGACGAAATTTTTGTAAGTTGGGTAGGTTGTAAACCCCCTGAATTTTCAATTTATTAAATCTGGGATTTTTTCCAATTTTCTGGAATTTTCTGTGAATTTTCTGTAATTAAAATCAAGGTTTTCTATTATAAATGATTTTTAATTGGCAATAAATAATATTAAAATGTCATGAAAATAACATTTTTGGGTGTAAAATAGAAAATTGGACTTAGGGTAATTTTTCTGGATTTTTCTGGGCCTCAGACCTATTTTTAAAAGCCTAAAAACTATTTTCTAAATTTATTAATTAATTAATTAATATTTATTATGATTATTATTATTATTATTGTTTTATTTATTTTATTAGGTTTGGGCCCGGCCCAGTGGGCCGAGCCCAGTTGCAACCCGGCCCAGCCCTATGCTTAGCGGGTCGGGCGGGTCGGCCTGACCGGATCCGCGCCCGACCCGGACCCGCACCCCTACCCAGTCCTCCCCCTCGATCCGAAATGACCGCCGCCCGCCGCGTTCTCCGGCGACGTGGCCGGAGAACCACCCACGTCGTCATCCCCTCCGGATCAGCCGCCCACGCCCCGGCCTCACCCCGCCTCGCAACCCCCCTATATAAACCCCATCTCCGCCCTTGTCCTCCCCCCCAAACCGAAACCCTAAACCTAGCTCGACCCCCTTCCGGCGATCTCCGGCAGCCCCGATCCCCGCCGTCCACCTCCCAGAACCACCTCCTCCACCCGCCGCTCTCCCTTTCCTCCTCCTCCCCAGGCGGCCAGACCCCCGTGTCCAACTTCCCCCGTTGATTCGAGAGCCGCCGTCGATCCCCGCCGCTCCGGTGCGCCGCCGGAGACTTCGCCTGAGCCGCCAGAGCCCGGGCCGACCTCGCCAGCCTCCGGCGCACCCTCCAGCAGCACCGGACACGCCGCTGACACGTCCAGGACACGAATCGCGTGTCGGACTCGGTTCGGAAACCCTGGTTTCTCGGTCCCCTTCAGGTATTCATAACTTGCAACCCTGATCTCCGTTTTCGATTCCGTCAATTCCTACGCGAAGCCTGTATGACCCTCTCGGTGTTCGGACAAACTGTTCGGGACATCGCGTCATGTGGTGATCGCACACCGCGATCCAAAAACAGGAAAAACCAGACCCTATTTTACCCCGGAACCGAGTACGTCCCGCCAAACGGGACGACTTGGTCATGCGCGGTTTTCACAGATACGTGCGCAGCGTTGATACGGACGTGTGAGATTTCGCGGAAGCTGATTCGGGTGTGCGTGCACACCGGAATCAACGCGTATCCGCGGACATCGCCCCGTATCCGCAATTTCTGTAATTCACCCTAACTTCTTGTACACTCGTCAGATCGAGACGAAACTTGCACCATCGGACTCGTAGCGATACGCTGGTCCTGTGGGTCAAGTTTGGTTCGATTCTGAGAACGTTGACGAAATCGCGTGTCGCGGGCCCCCCAGGCCCCGCTCGACGGGCGATTTTGTGTTCGGCTCACCGGAATCCAAATCTGGAAGTTCCGTTGGGTTCGTATCAGCGTTCCTGACCTGTTGACACTAAGTTTGGTGAATTTGGAGACCGTTGACCTGGACACGTTTTTCGGTGCAAAGCGGGCCTACCGGCAGACCCCGTTTTGACCCGAAATTACCGTTTTTGCCCTTGTCTCCAAATTGGACCCAAGGACAGGCGTTTCCATCTATTTGATATCTTCTGAGCGTGATGGTAATGTCTATTTCAGCTTTTGGACTCATCTGTGGAAATTTCCCCCAAGAACCAAATTAAACAGATCCAAACAACAGGCAAGTACCTGCACTTCAAGTTAAATCTAATTATATTGTGATAATTACTTTCTTGCTTTACTAGTACCCTTGATGATTACACCTAGTGTCAGAAATACTGGATTTTCATGTCTTGAATATATTAGTTCATGTCTTGTTATCATGTCGGGTGGGAGAATACTGAAAGGCATGTAGTTTACCCTTCCCTAGGTCCTGACTGCTAGCTGTGGATACGCGAATGTACCATCAGCCCGATACTTGATTACTCCTGACTGACAGTCGTCTATGACGGCCCGATTAGCCTTATAAACCCCTACATGCCAACTAAGTATTCTAAAAAAAACAAACACAAGTTTCATACAGATAATTTCTGATTATGTTATATTTCTTGCTGTCTGTTGTAGTTTCATTCCTGCTCATTTACTTCTGTTTTCTCATGTTCCTGTTTATAGTTGTGACTCTGAGATATTGACATTCTTTTATGCAAATTCCTTAACTTGATACTCAATACCTAATTATCATAAATATTTAGTTTAACCTTGTTGTGCACTGTGTACTTTGCTCCTTTCCTGACTGGATCTGTTGATTTAGGCGATGATGAGGACCTTGCCCCTACTTATTATGGTCCATATGAGGGTACAGATGATACCTATGAGGAGCCAGACCCTACCCAGGAGACCCCTGCTGCTGAGTAGCTAGTAGTAGCTATCTTTTATTTCTGTTTTCTATCTTATTTAATCGGGTTTGTCCCCGACTTCATTTGGAATTCCTGTATTAAACATTTGAATTGTTGTCACATTTATTTCAGTTTCAAATCTTAAGTTTCTATTCTCATTATTATCTTGCCTATGTTATTTGTGAATGAGTTAGACTAGTTTAGATGGATTGACCTAGACAGCGTACTACCGCCGACTCTGCGGCGTAGGCTGGACGTACCCACGTACTCGTGCCCGAACTTCCGGGTGCGGGTCGTGACCTAGAGGCCTGCCACCTGGAGATGGAGATGTTTTTCTCAGATAGACGCTGCTTAGTCTATCTGATTTTTCTGCGCTATTATCAGTTTTTGTAGTAGGCTTATATTCTCACCAGTTGTGTACTGTATCAGACTCAGTTATATATATATATTCAGCACTTGCTTTTCTGATATTTTATTGTGGATGAGATACATTTGACTTTGTTTTACATGTAGTATTTTAGGACAGCGTAGCACGTTCCTTTGGGTCCATTCAAAATAGATTAAGCCCTTAGTGACGTGTCAGCTGGCCAGTGACACGTGGCCTAGTTCCTAACATTTTGGGACTGGGGCGTGACATGGTTTTAGTGGTGGCCCATGTAGGTCTAGTTTTCATTGCTAGTGGTATGATGACATGCCCAGCAAGCCTGCAATAGGATAGAAACACTAGGTCTCATCCACACTGACACCATCCTTAAATATTTTTATGATTGCATCTTGCTTGATTATCATTCATTATCACCTTTGTGTTTTCTAATTATTCAATTTTCTTCAGAAATATGGACATACCTGGGAAACCTGCGAATAATGGGGCTGACCAAGCAACAGACCCTTCGCCAAGTGTCCAAGGAACCCCGTACAATCATCAAAATTCTAGCCAGGAGACAATACCAACACCACAGGCGGAGACACCTTTACCTCCACCTCCAACCTTTCCTGCTCTGATGCCACAACCTGAAGGACAGTCTCAAATGTTCCAGTTCCTCCAAACTATGTTGCAGACCCAATGGCAACAGACTGAATCCCTGAGACAGTCTCAGTGGCAACAGACTGAAGCTCTGCGACAGACTTTGATGACAGCCTTGGAGAGAACCACTGCCCCGGCACCAGCACCTGTCCAACCAGTGGGCACAATCAAAGGTTTCCACCAGATGAGCCCGAGGACCTTTAAAGGCAGCGAAACCCCAGAGGAGATTTCCGACTGGATCTCCAACACCGAAATGCTGCTAGAAGGCTCACAACTCACCCCCGACCTATGGATGACTGCCGTGAGGGCCCAACTTCTCGGCAACGCCCATCACTGGTGGGAATCTATAGAGCGTAGTGTCGGCAAAGACCAGACTTGGGAACAATTCTTGGAGCACTTCAATGCCAAGTACTTCCCCGCAACAGTCCAAGATGCCCTATATTCTCAGTTCCTATACCTGGAACAAGGGAATATGTCCGTCGATGCCTACGATGCAGAGTTCTGCCGACTGAGTCGATTCGGTGACATGCTGATACCGAACGAGCTGAAGAAGGCCAAGAGATTCCACCGTGGCCTCACCCCAGAGCTCCAGAGATATACGACGGCGCATTCAAGGATCTCCTAGAGGAGGTTCTTACAGAAGCAAGGGTGCAAGAAGCAATTGGCCGTGGAACAAGACGCCCGAATCCAACCTTCCCGGCCAAAAACCAGCAAGGAGCAGGAGGACCTATCCGTCGTCCACAATATCAGAAGCAACAGATGACGGGACCCTATCAGAAGAAGGAGCTCCCGACTTATCACTTTTGTGGCAAGAAGGGGCATTTTGCCAATGACTGCAGAAAGAAGTTAGGATTATGCTTGCTATGTGGAGCTAAAAATCATATGGCCAGAGACTGCCCACAACGCAGAGATGCAGCACCTCAGCAAGGGCAGAAGCCAGGAGCACAAGCCCAGAAGATGCTACCCTCAACATCTGGGGGATATCAGAGAGGAGCACCCCTGCCTACTCAGGAGGCCCAGTTCAAGGCCAGACATCAACCTGGAGGGCAAAGGCACGGATAGGCCTTTACTTTAGCTGCAGTTGCAGAAGAGCCAGAAGGAGAAACCATTTCAGGTATCATTTTAGTTGCATCATTACCTGCAACCGCATTATTCGATTCTGGGGCTACTTTGTCTTTCATATCTAGTAACTTCGTAGCCATGCACAAACTATCCACTTCCCCACTACCTAAGTGTTGGAAGATACTTACTGGAGGAGGCATTGTTCCAGTTACCAACATTATTGAAACATGCCCGGTAGTCGTTTGTAGTAGAGGACTAAGAGCACGATTTTTGGTACTTCCAATGCCAAATTTCGACGTGGTCTTAGGCATGGACTGGCTAAGCCAGAATAATGCTGTCCTAGAATGCCGAAAGGGAAGTGTTATCTTTAGACCTCCAGATCACCCGGAGTTCGAATACGTTCGAGGTACCATCGAGCAAGGAATAGGCCAGACTCCTAGAGCCTACATGGGGATGGAGACAGCACTTCCCTCAATTGTAGCAGAGTTCGAGGACGTATTTCCAGAAGAATTGCCAGGCCTACCGCCTGACAGAGAAGTAGAGTTCATTATTGAGCTGATACCCGGAGCGGCACCAGTATCCTCCAACGTGTACCGACTGGTGAAGAAGGAGCTTGACGAGCTGAAGCTTCAACTGGAGGAACTTCAGATCAAAGGATTTGTTCATCCTAGTGCATCACCCTGGGGAGCACCAGTGCTGTTTGTACCAAAGAAGGACGGAACATATCGCATGTGCATTGATTACAGAGCCCTCAACGCTCTGACAATCAAAAATAAGTACCCCTTGCCGAGAATTGACGACCTGTTCGATCAACTAACAGAAGCCGTGGTATTCTCGAAGATAGACTTGAGATCAGGCTATCATCAGGTCAAGGTACGAAGAGAAGATATTCCAAAGACAGCATTCAGAACTCGTTATGGTCATTACGAGTTTCTGGTGATGCCGTTTGGACTGACTAATGCACCTGCCGTATTCATGAATCTGATGAACCGAGTCTTTCACCAATACCTGGACCAGTTCGTGGTAGTCTTCATCGACGACATTCTGGTGTATTCAAAGAGCCACAAGGAGCATGAAGAGCACTTGAGACTGGTGCTAGAGACGCTGAGACGAGAAAGCCTTTATGCTAAGATGAGCAAGTGTGAATTCTTCCTTGATCGTGTCACTTTTCTTGGACACGTTATCACAGGAGAAGGCATTTCGGTGGACCCTGCAAAGATTTCATCTGTGGAGACATGGCCAACTCCGACCAATGTCTCAGAGGTGAGAAGCTTTCTAGGACTTGCCGGATATTACCGGAGGTTCGTAGAAAACTTTGCAAGAATCGCGGAGCCGATTACCCGTCTTACCCGCAAGGAGCAGGAGTTCATATGGACTGAAGAATGCCAGACAGCTTTTGATGACTTGAAGAAGCGTCTGACTACAGCTCCCATCTTGACTATACCATCTGGATTCGAAGGTTTCGTCATATATAGCGATGCATCCGGAAAAGGATTTGGTTGTGTCTTAATGCAGCATGGGAAGGTTGTAGCTTATGCCTCAAGACAGCTGAGGACTCATGAGAAGAATTATCCCACTCACGACCTGGAGCTTGCCGCAGTCATCTTCGCCCTGAAGCTATGGAGACATTATCTATACGGCGAACGAGTGGAGATTTTCACCGATCACAAGAGCTTGATATATGTCTACACTCAGAAAGACTTAAATCTGAGGCAAAGACGATGGCTTGAAGTGATGACGGATTTTGAGATTGATTTGCAATACCATCCGGGGAAAGCAAATGTGGTAGCTGATGCTCTAAGCAGAAGACCCTCGTCATTCTTTATGATCACCCAACCAGGTCTTCTGAGAGATCTAGAAAATTTGGGAATAGAGGTCATTATGCCAGGACTTGACGGCCAATTATCAAACTATCAGCTGCAATCAACCTTGGTAGAAAGAATCAAAGCTGCTCTACCAACAGATGCAAGATTTTAGAGGCTTCGACAAAGAACAGAGGCTGGAATTCAGATAGGATATCGCATACACAAAGATGGGACTCTAAGATATGGTGATCGTCTTTATGTTCCAAATGGAGAACTTCGTAATAAGCTGATGTCAGAAGCTCATAGCTCAACATACTCTATACATCCAGGAGGCACAAAGATGTACAGAGATCTGCGACAATATTACTGGTGGCATGGAATGAAGCGGGAGATAGCACGCTTTGTGGCTAAATGCCTGGTGTGTCAGCAAGTCAAGGCTGACCATCAGAGATCTGCCGGTCTACTTTAACCCCTCCCAATACCTGAGTGGAAATGGGAACACATTACGATGGACTTTGTTACGGGCTTTCCAAGAAATCCTAGTGGTCGTAATGCTGTATGGGTAATCGTAGATAGACTCACCAAGGCCGCTCATTTCCTACCTTTCAGAGTCGGCCAATCTACAGAAGTCTTGGCAGATATGTACATGAAGGAGATAGTGCGTCTGCACGGAGTACCAGTCAGTATAATATCTGACAGGGATACGAGATTTACATCTTACTTTTGGCGAAGTATGCAAGAAAGTCTTGGTACCCGCCTCAAGTTCAGCACCTCGTATCATCCGCAGACAGACGGCCAGTCAGAGCGCACCATCCAGACCCTAGAAGATATGCTGAGAGCCTGCATGCTTGATTTCAACGGATCATGGGAAGATCATCTACACCTGGTGGAATTTTCCTACAACAACAGCTATCAAGCAAGCATCCAAATGGCTCCCTTTGAAGCTTTGTATGGAAGAAAATGTCGTTCCCCAGTATGCTGGAGCGATGTTGGCGAGAGACAGATCTTGGGGCCAGAATTGATTATTCGTACGGTGGAGAAAGTAAAGAAGATCCAGGGACACCTACGAGCTGCACAAGACAGGCAGAAGCACTGGGCCAACATTCATCGACGACCTCTAGAGTTCCAAGTGGGAGAGCATGTGTTCTTGAAGATCTCACCTACCCGAGGAACTATCAGATTTGGAGGAAGAGGAAAGCTGAGTCCAAGGTACATTGGACCCTTCGATGTGCTAGAGCGCGTCGGAGAAGTTGCTTACAGGCTAGCTCTACCTCAGACCTTGGAGGGAGTACATGACGTCTTTCATGTATCTCAGCTGAGGAGGTACATTCCAGACCCGAGTCATGTGCTGGACTATTCAGAGATCACCATCGGGCAGAGTTTATCGTACCAGGAAGAGCCTGTGGAGATCCTGGACCGTAGCGAGAAAGTGTTGCGAGGCCAGACTATTCCTCTCGTTCGTGTTGCATGGAGATATCATACACCAGGTGAATCCACCTGGGAACGAGAAGAGGATATTCGACGGCGTTACCCCCAACTATTTCCAAACCAGGGTATGTCCAATATTTCAAACTCAATTTTCATTAAGCCTCATATGTCTTAATTAATCTTTCATACTCATTACATGGTTGTTTTATTTCGAGGACAAAATATTCTAAGGAGGGTAGATTGTAAACTCCCTCGACCAGATTTCAGTAATTTAGGATTAGTTTAGACTAATTAGAATTATTGCAACTTTTTAAAATTTTATTTATTATATAATCTGTTGATTGTGCACCTGTTCATTACACAATTAATTAGGGCATTACACTAGCTGTTAACCCTAAACAAATTCCACATACCTGCCCTAGACTTGTTAGACTACTTTTCCTGTATTTTGTGCAACTCCCAGAAACCTTGTTTGGTACATCGTTTTAGTCGCACAAATATCGTTACAGACGTACGTATTTATTTCCTATTTAAATTTCTGCTCTTTACCCACCTCTGTACCCTAGAGATTTGAGGACCAGTAGGCACCTGTTTTGCCCAAAGAAAAATACGATAATATTCTACTCTAATTATATTACAATTATCGTATTGACACTGTAGAAAAATTATGACCCTAATTGCCTCTAAATAATTAGTGAACACCGTGCGCAGTATTTATTAAATAATAAATACGATGACCCGTATCACCTACAGAATCAGACCCTGCCTCTGCCTAGACTCACCCCACACTGGCCAAAATATTTTCCCCAGCTGTTTCCCTCATTTTTGTACAATTCAGAATTTTAGGAAATCAGTATTTTAAAACAGGTAAATTGCAAAATTACGCAAAATACAAATTTAGGCTTTTATGCAATTTATGAAAAGTTAGGGGTTTTTATGCAAAATTGCATGTAAGGTGGCATAATCCTATTGGTTAGTGAATAGGTGTGTGGGACCCACCCAAAACATCCAGAAAAATCCTGTAGAAATATCCAAAAAATTAAATTACCAATATAACCCTGAATTTCCACTTATTTACAGAAATGCCATTGCCCCTAACCCCTATATAAACCCTAACACCTCCCATTCAAATCTCCACACCTCTCCCCTCCGACCGCCACCAGTCGCCCAACCCTCCGTCCTGACCCCCTCTCCCCTCCGGCCAAGCCCCACCGCCTGCACCACCCTGCTCCGCCGGCCACAGCCCCCGCAACCCCATCTCCCAACACCACCACCCACAGCCACCACCACCCGAACCACCCCCTGCGCCGCCTCCGGCCACCGAGCACCGCCACCAACCCCACCTACCGACTCGCCCCGACCTCCTCTCTCCGACGACCACCCCCTCACGGACTCACGACGCTTCCTCCGGCCGCCATCACCTCCACAGTGCCCCGGCCGAATTCTCGACTACACCACCACCCTCACCTCCGGCGGCCTCCAGCCTCCACCACCGCCGTCGTGGACCTCCGCCACCACCACCAACCTGACCGCCACTCCTCCCTCCGTCGTTCTCCCACCCTGCACTGCCGCCTACTCCGCCACAGCCGCCGCCGTAGCTCCCACAAACTGCTGCTGCTGCTAGCAGCCACTGCTGCTGTTGCCGCTCCTCCGGCCGCCTCCGGCCAGCTCCGCCGCCGTCCTCCCGCCGTCGACGACGTGTGGACCCCACCTGTCAGTAGGTATACCCCCTAAATCTAATATATATGTAATTATATATATATACCTATATGTATACCTATATGTATATATATGTATATAAATATGTATATATATGTATATTTATATATATATATATATGTATTATATAATAAATGTTATACAATGTTATTATACAGTATAATTATACTATATATATTATTATTATTTATTTATTAAATATATGTATATATTTATATATATATATATGAATACTATACATATATATTTATATTATGTATATATATATTTATATAACATATATTGTATATGTTATATATATATATTATATAATTACTATTATATTTATGGTATATATATATATGTATATATATACTATGCACTTTCCATTTTATTATTTATATGCACTTAGTTATATATATATATGATTATATATATATAATTACTATCATAGTACTGGATATACAGTACATATGTATATATAATTCCTGCATTTATTATATATGTATATATATATATCTATATATATATATATATATATATATATATATATATATATTATCTATATGTATATATATATATTAATATTTAGCTGGATAATACAGCTTATATATATTATATATGTATATCTTAAATTCTTGCACTGTCTTTCAATTCAATATATAAATATATATTTATATTATCTGTGCTGGATAATACAGCCTACATATATATATTTACAATTCTCGCACTGTCCTTCAATTTATATGTGTGTATATATATATATATATATATATATATATATATATATATATATATATATATATATATATTATCTATATTATGATATATTTACATTTCAAGTACTGTCAATTCATTTTATCTATATATATATATATATATATATATATATATATATATATATATATATATATATATATATACATCAGTGGTTACACCCTGATAATATTATATTATTATATATATATTGCAGTGGATATACCCTGCTACTATAATTGCTATATATATACCTGCATTTTTTTCTGTTCTGTATATGCTATATATACTGCTATATAAATTATATCTATATATATACATACTATATATATATATCTATATTATATATGTGTATATAAGTATATATACATATACTTTATATTACAACCATGATATTCACAAATCCTGTTTGTTTTAACAGAAACCGCCTTCAGCACAGCCAGTGACCCCCTGTCACCAGCAACCTCAAACCTGACTGTGAGATCAGGTTATCAACACTATCAGGGAGTAGGCAAGTATACATTGCCAAGTTAATGTTTAAATTCAATTATTGATATCTGCTTTATACTTGAAATTTTATATACTATGAGTACCTGAGACTGTCTCTAGTACAGTCAACTGATACGTTGATAACTAGTGTAAATAACTTAGTCTTACAGACTCACCAACACTGTGAGAGTATCCTGATATTCTCCTAGACCCTATCACGGGAACACGCAACATGGTTGCAATACATGTTGGGATACGAGCTGCGTAGTTGATTAGCTACCAATACGTGTGACCCGCATCACGGATTAGAATAATTCAGGAATAGTTCGACTTGACATTTAGTTTCATTGGGATGGGAAAGATAACTAGTAGACGTATGGGACACCCCCTCCATAAATGTTTTATACCTTCGTACCAGTGATGGTCGATTGCAGAGTACCCTTGAGTCAGGGGGCATACGACACATATACTAGCCAGTCACCACGATTGGTGAATTACGTCAGCGTATGTCTAGCCTACATATTCCCATGCGTACTACAGGGTCTTTGCTTGCATTTCACTTAGAATGATTAGCACCCTGTATTTATTTTCTTTATTCAGTATTTACATACATGGCATGTCATTTTCTGTATCTTGTTATGTCCCACTGAGGACCTGGTTCCCTGCCAGATCTAGACGAGGCTTTCTACCCCACTGTGTATGGCCCTGATCAGGATGCCAGATGTGCTACCGAGGAGGAGCTCGAGGAGACACCCTCAGAGTATGCTTGACCCTAGAGGCCTGCCACCTGGAGATGGAGATGTTTTTCTCAGATAGACGCTGCTTAGTCTATCTGATTTTTCTGCGCTATTATCAGTTTTTGTAGTAGGCTTATATTCTCACCAGTTGTGTACTGTATCAGACTCAGTTATATATATATATTCAGCACTTGCTTTTCTGACATTTTGTTGTGGATGAGATACATTTGACTTTGTTTTACATGTAGTATTTTAGGACAGCGTAGCACGTTCCTTTGGGTCTATTCAAAATGGATTAAGCCCTTAGTGACGTGTCAGCTGGCCAGTGACACGTGGCCTAGTTCCTAACATTTTGGGACTGGGGCGTGACATGATGACTATAGGTCTGGACTAAATAGATAGGTAGATTGCTAGACCAAATATTTGAGTAATTAGATAACTCGAATACAAAAGTATAGCTTTCAAATCTAATTAGATGTACTTGATTATTTGGGTTGTAAGTGTTAATTGAACAAGTGAGTTCCACCCGTGATTACTTGGGTAGATAAGATAGTATCTGTGATAGAGCAAATAGGTTGAAGGATGAGAGTTTTGATAGATGTTATAGTCTTGAGTTAGATAGTGAATTGCCTATAATAGATGACAAGTTATAACAAGATGATAACCATGTAGTTTGGATGAAGGGTATATATGGAATAAACTAGAAGAAATCTCAGATTTTAGGTGAAGAAGGTAGAATGGTAACAAGAAAAGATTCACAAGGAGTATATGACCTTAAGCATTTTAAATTAAGAGAATGATCTAGGAAGGACTGAAGATTTTATCACTTGGTAGTTGCCTAGAAGATCTATACTACGAAGCAGAAAGTACTAGGTCATAATTGGCGAAGCTTATAGTTGAAAATAAGATTAACATACTAAATGATATGAAGGTGTTTAGAAAATAAATGATAAGAAAAAAATATTATGGTCGCATAATCCAAGGAGAAGGGATTATGAAATGGACTTGAGGGATAATAATTTTAGTATTTATGAATTGTAATGCTTTTGAAATTTTGAAAATTTAGTATGAGTAGAAATTATTGATCAGTCTCGAAGTGATACGAATTTTAAGAAATTAAACACAGGTTCAGAATCACATACTGACTTGTTGGTCATTCTGTAGAGGATTATCACAAGACCCTTAGATTATAGATTTACACATGGTAGGGAAGTGTAAATGAAAGATAGAAGTCTTATAGGAATGATAGCTGAATATTGTGGGTTTACACATAAACTTATTAGGGCCAGGGATGTAGATTTTTGACTAATATGGTATGAGCTTGCTAGACCTATCCTTAGTAGTAGGTGATGAGAACATATTTCCAATTTATCATAGCCGATGAATTTTTGAATTTTAGAAATCTTGTTCTCTTTATTGTATTGGTTATATTTTTATCTAGGGTATTTAGAATGATTGAATAGATATTTATTACATAATTTCTATATATATTTTTTGTACTACGTATTTGAATAGGGGCTCATGTCGTATTTCATTATATGTATTTCTCCTAGGAATCGTTGAGTGTCTAAACTATGTATGACTGACAGACTAGATTAGACTTATGCTGCTAAGAGCAATTATAAGAAGTTAGGTTAGAGGATTTCATTGGGGATACTATAGGTTGATGACGTTGTACCAAGAAAAGAATAAAAAAATAATAACAGTCTTAACTGTAGAATAAAGGATTTAGATACTACATAGGTAGCCTTGAAGATTTTGTACTTGTAAGATTTTAGTGCCTAACCCATGCACTCCTTCAAGAGTTAAGGTATGACATTATTTTTCTTATAGATATTAGAAGATTCAAACTGAGTTTATGTTGCGCCATCCTTGTGTAACCTAGGCCTATAGGTGGTAAATTTTTCTAGATGACGATTAGCATGATAACAATAATGAGATAGTACATGCTGATGAGAATATGTTTTGAGGACCAACAGCCTTAGACGATTAAACTGTATGTATATGGCAGTTTAAGGTTTTTAGAATGGGTATGAGTAAGTACCAAGATGTGTTTATATATTTAGAGATATGATGAGTTATGGTTGGAGAGATTAATTGTAAATTTCGAGGACAAATTTTTTCTAAGGTGGATAGATTGTAAACCCCCTCACCCAGAGATTTAGTTATTTTAATTTAATATAATATTTAGAATTATTTTTATTATTAATTAGGATTAAGCAAACAAAAGTATTATTTAAAAACATTTTCGTAGTTTTGATTTTTAGGAGCACAACATTAGTCATTATCTCCAAACAAATTTTATATGCATGATCTAGACAAGCCCACCTTAATTTATGATTATCATATCCCACTCAAACACATCTTCTTGTGCTCTATTTTTAACGTAAAATATTCTAGTCAAAAACTTAATTTTTAGTACCTACAGTGCAACCGTTGACCATTCCAATTTAAATTGGGGACCCAATTTCGACCAATTCTTTCGACCTAATGCATGATCATGATCTAAAATTGGTCTAAGACACACATGATATATGTTTCCAACTCTATTGAACCTCTATGTGCTACCTACCCTCAATAGTCACAAATGATCCATTTCCTAGTCAATCGGACCAACCTAGTCAAACTAAACCGTAACAACCCGAACCTAGCCCAACTAGAAGTAGTTGGACTTAACCTAGGTTGACTAAGCTAGGTTTGAGCATCCATATTAAACATCATTTCAGTTTTGGACAGCCATGATTTTATTAAATCATTATGGTGGAATGTGAAAGGGAAGGGGTTATAACTTGTGACCTTTCTTTACCCCATTAGTAACTCCTCATCATCAAAGCCTTGAACCCCCACTTAATATCTCTATCACCCTCATTTCTCCAGCCATCATTCACCTCTAAAACTCTTTTCCTCCCCACTAGAACAAAATTTGTAACCCTAAACTCTTCCTCTCCCCACTTGCAAAAGTTGTAACTTCGAACCCTTTACCTCCCCACTAGGTTGTCCATAACCCCCCTCCCCCATTCAAACCACCTAAAAAAAATTATTCATAACTCTCTTTCTCATATTTTCTCTTCACAAACCATCGCCAAATTCCTTCTCCATCTCCCTTCACACCTCCATCCATCCAACCCTACCCAGGCTGAATCTGAATTCAGCAACACCCCCACCAATCCGGCCCTATCTCCCTCCACAGTAAGTATATTTTTCTAAACTTTTATATGTTTCTTCCTCTCCCTATCCTTATCACTTTCTCTTCACAAACCTTCCATCAAAACTCACTCTAAGTTCCTCAAAATAACCCTCCATCAGAGGTATCCAGGCTAAATCTGAATTCAGTGTATCCTCTTCTCAAGCCACTCCACCACCTACATAGCCTCCAAACCACAACCACAGAACCCAAATCTCCTTCCACTAACTCTCCTTAATAAGTTTCTTTTATAACTCAGCACCTACAACTCCCCCAAATACCCACTACAAATCGAAGATACCCTGCTGAACCCGCCAGCAATAGCACCACTTCAACACCTTGTTGCCACCACTTCCAGCACCAAAAACCCTTCAACAACCACCATATCCTCATCCTATACCTCTCCCTTAATCTCTTTAAGACCTAAAGAACTTGGAAAAAAAACTTGAAGGCCCGGACAGCAGCTACTAGCCGAAGTGTCCAAATTTGGACAGATTTGTGCAAGCAGTGCACAATCCTCTTTTGTCTTCCCATTTTACTTTGGTAAGAGCTCAAACTCTACCTACTCAACCCTCTCTACATATAATTCACATCCCTATTAAATTTTATCAACTTTCTATTCATATTTTTATGATATTACACCAAGAACACTTATTACTTCTCATGTCTAGAATTGAATATAATTTATGCACTTGTTGTCCTATTCACTTTGCCATGATCTAAAACCTAAGAAACCACTTGCAAAATATAATTTTTACTCCAATTTTTACTAAATTTTAGAATATATAAGTTTTTTTAGGGTGTTATATATAAATAAATGCATGGTTGAAACATGTTTAAATATTGTGCAACTAGTAGTGCACTTTGCCTAGGTTTTGTGCTAACTAGTTTTATTGTTTATAAACACTATGTTAGAATGTAGAAGATGCTATGCTAGGGTTGTGCACTAGTTGAAGTAGTATTTTCACACATGTTTCATGATAATGCAAGTTAGGAATGAGGTATATGCCATAATCTTATTATAAATTCAGATTTGACTTGTCTATGTATAGTTGATATTTTGTAGTAGAACGAGAGTTGTTTATAGTTGGATGAATAGATATACTTGAGAAATAAAGTATGTGATTATTTGTGATGACCCTAACTTGACTTATTTTTAACGCTCATGTGCATATTTTAATAGACAAAACTAACCCTAGGTTGGTTAACATAGTTTAACACTTAGTGAATACCAAGGTTGATGATATGTTGTATATGGAAACCTAGTGTAAGAATACCTAGTACCTACATGAATCTTTGTTATAACCATGTTTATGAGGACTTGATGATATTATGTGACTTTTAGGCTTGGTGTTTACACACTTTTTTGGTCCTTGACTAGTGAACCTTAGCCAACATACTTTGTTAGAACCCCTAATTATTTTAGACTCTAAATAACTGATGGCATTGTGTAAGTTGTATCCTTGATTAATTTAGACCCTAATTATCTAATGATTAATAATGTATAGTAGTTATACTCTTGTGCATGCTTAGTGAACTGTGTCATATTGACTGATTTTATGATATTATATATTTAGGCTCTTGGGATCGCACGAGCGTGGATTCGAGAGCAGGTTCTTTGTATTATCAACTTGGAGTTACAGGCAAGTGTACCTTGCCTTTGTTACAGTATTCTGTGATTATTTCTATTACTATTTTTTGATATTATATTTCTAGTTCTTTGCATATATGTTATTGTGACCCTAGGACCATTGAGATACTTAGCATCCGAATTGTATTCGGGTGCCGACTTTCGTATACGGAATAGTGACCCTAGGACCATTGAGAGACATGTGCTAGTTGACATGATATTATTTACACCTGGACTTGAGACATAGATAGTGATTGCCTTGCATTTCGTGACATGGGGCATGAGATACATGGGGTTGGAGAGAACTTACCGTACTGCTAGGCTACCAAACTCTACTAGTATTATAGTACTACAGGTACCTTGACGGGGCTTGTACGTATCTACTACTTTTATTACTACTATCACTACTACCCCTAGTATATGTATGAAACTGGTGGTTTAGCGGACGAGTACGTTCTCACTTGCATTCACTTAGCTGGTTATGATAGATACCCTTGAGCACATTGCTTATTATTTTATTTTTTACTTTGGCATGTTGTTTCTTGTACCTTGTTACATCCCTCTGAGGACCTGGTCCTTTGTCAGTTTTGTAGCATAGATCGTTATGGATCATGCCTAGAGTTGCTAATGTATGTTGCTTTGTTATGTGGGCATTGGTACCAGGTACTTATATCATTTTTACCAGAGTTATGTTTATTTATTTATATTGTTGATTCATTTGTTGATATAGCCTAATTTTTATATACTCATATTTCTTTCTCGAGGTTATTCGAGCTTGTGTTACTAGACGACCGACTTTAGCACATGTAGCTCATTCTTGTTATATTCTGTTCATTGTGGATTAAGGCATGGATATTTATATTTACTTGATTATTTAGATATTGACCATTATAATACAGCTTATATGTATTCGAACCGGACCAGAGTCTGGTCGAATGTGTAGCTGGCATGTTATGTATTCCTAGTCCTACATATTTTGGGACTGGGGTGTTACAAGAACGTCCCAGTTGCTCCTATTTATACCCATCGTGCTGATGGAATGTGGGTGCCACATATGCCTCCATTTGGTGGCCACATAAGGCTCCTTCAACAGAATGCGGTTGCAATTATCGTCGCATGTCATAGGCAGATTATCACGTGGTCTTGGTTGAGATATGATGTTGAAGAGATCTCGGGGTTATTTTTAATCCGCTATGTGCATGACTTGGTCAGCTGGACACTTAGTCAGCACCAACAGTGCGAAGGTATCTGCAGTTGTAACGGGAAGATCTTGTCAGCTGGAGGCCACAAAGCATCTTGGCAGCATGATGGCAAGGCCGCATGGGTCTTGTAGCCGCATACGTGCTCTCATTTGGGCCTTGGTCAAATGGACACTCTGGCCACATGGGTCTTATAGTTGCATTCGTGCTCTCATTTGTCCTTGGTAGGATGGACACTCTGGCCGCATATTGGCAAGGCTGCATAGGGCGTAGCCGCATACGAGGGACCACGTGGCATGGCACGTTTGTCGAAGCAACTAATGTACTGATGTGACTTATTGTCTTTTCCTGATTCATCGTCTTCACGAGTCTCGAAGCTTCTCAGAGTGATGAGTGTTGTGTCAGAGCTTCTGACAGATATCAGAACCTGTGTCAGGGGGTCCTTATGCGGCCTTCCTTATCTGTGGTCGTTCAGGCCGCATATAGTATACTATGTGGCTTTATCTGTGATTTGATTGATCATGCCACATGTGGCTCTTCTGTGGCTTGACTATTTAGGCCGCATATGGCTTCTCTTAGGTTTGTTGAGGGGACATGACCTTTATGTGGCCTGCATAATTTTTTTTTGCTTCTACAACAGGCTCGTTCGGTACAGTGAGATAACCGAACGATAAGCTCTGACCTGCATGGGACACCACTAAAACCATGTCACACCCCAGTCCCAAAATATGCGGAACCAGACATACGTGGAAATGGCCAGCTGGTACGAATCCGTAGGGCTTTCCAATTTAATGGACCCAACGAAGTATACTTACGTTGTCCACGGTCAAGTGATCAAGCTAAATATCTAGTTCTAACATCCAACAACTAAGCTAAATCTCAATACACGATAAATAAATCTTAAGAAGGAATGGTACGCATCATTAGTCTGCAGCCCAGTAAAATATCTGTTCGAATAGGCCAAGAGAACAATATAGGCCTATAAACACTAGGCTATAAAAGAAGAATCATATTGGAAAGTAGAACATAACTTTAATGGATGAAATATATAAAGATACTCCGAAGATGTCCAACACACCACTAGATCAAGCATCATCCAACATGCTCAAATAACCTGGAAAGAAACCAAGTCCTCAGAGGGATGTAACAAGATACAAAAAGTACATGCCATAATATAAATACTGAGTAAAATAAAACAGGGTGAACTATCCTTCTAAGTATATGCAATCTGAGGACAACCTTGGTACGTATGGATAGGTGTAGGCATAACGTCCAACGCTCCGAAGAGCGTGGTATATGCACATATAACGCCCATAACGTTCCAAAGAACATGGGATCTGCATAAATATATACGTCTGTATCGCTCCGAAGAATGCAGTATTTGCATAAGGAGGTCATCAGTTTTCGTAGACCATCGGGATACTACGGTTACCAATGTGGGTGGCCCATATGCCTACCAGTTGTTCTCCCCGCCCAATGCCAATGTACAAGTATCAAGTACGACGTGGACATCTCGTAACTATAATGCAAGTCACATAAAGTTATACAACTATTCTAAGTACCGTCACACGTTCTACTCGCATCGATGGCCAGTCGAGTGCGTAAGCCCGTGTCCTATCATGAACTCATTATGTGACATAAAATGATACGTGACAAGGCCTCAGAGTTATAATGATAACCCCATAACTTTAGGTGCGTCTACTAGACACTAGGTCAAATACAAGTCCTAACATCGACGCCTTCGTCGACTGCACCCGGGTCATTATCAGATGCTCACAGTTATAATATTCATAGCCAAAAATATATGAGCAATAATAATTGAATTTAAACAGTACAACAAGGCATGGTATACTTGCTTGGAAGCCACGCGAAGATTCGAACACGAACTCGGTAAGGAAGTATCATCACAAGAAGGGGGATAGAGAAGATGTCTCTTGATACTGTCACAAATATCACAAACAGTCTCGGAATGAGTGAGATACTCAGAAAAGCATATCCATACGTCCAATTTGGATACAGAGGCTAAAGAATAGTTTCGGATCAACACAGAGTCCATAGGTAGGCCCGTCTTGAACCAAAAAATGTGCCAAGAGCAAAGGTCTCTAAACTTAGCATATTATAGGTCAAATAAGTTCTAAACAATGATACGAACTCAACGGTATATCCAGCTTTGGATTCTGATGAGCCGATCACAAAAATGCCATTAGAACGAATTGTGGGGCCCACAAAATGGTGATTCGGTCATTGTCTCAGAATCAGACAAAACTTGGGTCACAGGACAAGTCAAACATCACGAGTCCAATGGAAAAGTTTTCGTCGCGATATGACAAGCGTGCACAAAGTAATTGAATAATTACAAAAAGTCACGATACGAGGATCTTTGACGGATACGGGTTCGTTTTGTCGCACACACACGACCGAATTAAATTTTGTCAAAGCCCACACGTCAAAAAATACCATATGCGCCTTTCGGTACAATCGGTATGCAATAAGGTTATCTGGTTTGACGGGGCCAACTTCGTACCGAAGATTTTCTAGTTTTATAAAACAGTTTTTTCTCAATTTTTAAGACAGAAATAAACTGGGTTTTAATGCAAAATAAAATAAACTAATTAAAGAAAATTAATGCTGGTTATATAGGCTTTACACACAAAATGGTAAATCAAGTTTTGGTTCACCAGATTGGAAGATGTCGGTCTCTAAAGAGGGCTACTTGGAACAATTTTTAAAGTGCAGAAATTATATTTTCTTAGATTTGGATCTCGATTTACTAACAAATAGAAAGAAAACTAAATTAATCTAAATTAAAGAATTAAAAGAGGATTATGAGAAGATTATACCAGAGAAATTGGTTCGGGAATCGGTTGAGCGAGGAGTGAGATATTCGGGAATCGGTTGAGCGAGGAGTGAGATATCTCATCGTGAAGTGAGGGGGTTGGTCTGCTCTGTTCTGGACTGGATGCTCGGGTTGGGATGTGCGACAGTCATGCGGCGCTCGGGGCCTCCGCGGCAGGGTTCACCGGAGTTCGGGTCTGCAAGGGGTCCTCAGGGGCATGTGCTACAGTAGGGGCAGTAGCAAACGCAGCATCAACGATCGTAATAGCAACAACAGTTGCACGCAGCAATAGCAGCGGTAGTAGCATAAGTATAACAGCAGTAGTAGTAGGTATAGAATTAGCAGTAGTAGCAGCTAATGGGAGGAGAAATAGAAGCATTAATAGGAGGAGCAGCCATGGCAGCAAGTGTGGGTGACAGTGGCGGAGGTGGCTGAGGTTGGCGGTGGTGGTGGTGGTGAAGGTGATGGAGGTGATGGAGAGGGTGGTGTCGGATGGGTGTTAATGCTAATGGTGATGGTTATGGTGAAAGTTTATGAAAGAGGAGAGGAAGGAGATGAAGTAGAGGAGTTGAGTGAGAATGAAGTGAATGAAGGATGAATGAAGAGGGGAAGGGTGTGTGTTCAGCTGAAGCTTGAAGGGAGAGGGGAGTGTGTGTGTGTGTGTGTGTGTGTGTGTCACGCCCCAGTCCCAAAATACCGAAGGACTGGACACGTGGCAATGGCCAGCAGCACGCACCGATGGACAACCCAATTTAATGGATCCATCAGGGCATGCGTAAGCTGTAGTCTAACAATAAATGGAACCAATGATACAGGTCATAGTCTATTCTAATCTTATCCACAACAGATAATCACAGATCAAATGCCAGAATAAATACAAATAGAATAACTAACAAATCTCAATAAAGTGTCTCGGGGAACAATCCGAGAGTATGTCTGATACATCAATGCAAATAGACAGAAAATAAAGCAACTGGAAAATAGAAATAACTGAGTATATGAAGCCAGTACTCAGGAGAAGTCCTCTGGTACGATCTCGTCCTCTGGTGTCGGTACAGCTCCTGTATCAGCTCCTGCTGCGGTCCCGTATACCTCGGGAAAGATCTCGTCTGCAAATCCTGGGGACATAATCCGGATCCAGGTCCTCAGGGGATATAACAAGGTACAGAAAATACAAGCCAAAATAAATGCAGTGCAGCAATAAATGAAACAATAGAGTAAATATGTAACCATCTATGTGAAATGCAAGTTGAGAGCATCACTAGTACTCAGGCTGAGCCACTACAAGCTCTGTGTCGGGGAGCCGGTAGCAGTAATATCACTAGTAGAGTGCCTAGCTCTGATATAGAGTCTGAGGCCTCACAATAAATATAACACTAGTAGAGTGCCTAGCTCTGATATAGAGTCTAAGCCTCACCATAAATAATATATATAAATCAGCCTGTAGCATGTGTGTCTCTCCCCACCCAATGTAATCACACGTCTTATGTCCATGACACGCAAGATCAAACTAATGCTGTAACGCCCCGCAACCGCTCGGAGCATTACGCTGAGTCGGACTGAATGAATCAAATGCTGGTTACATTTGAAATGTTGGATTTTGGGAAGAAGGATTAATCGAGTTGGTTTCAATGTGCAGATGGCTAGCGGGTTCGATGGAAATCAGGTGTTCGTTCGGAACAGTACTGAATAGCTGGATGGAAGCGATAATGTCATCTTCCTTAATCCGATCGGTCGGATGATTCGGAGAGCGCGGCCTGCTCGCACGGTCATACCAGTTGAGTAGATCGCGCTTGCATCGGACCACGGGTTCAAGGGATTGGCCGTATCGGCAGGACAGGATTTCCTAACGGGATCAAACATAGGTGAGTGGGCTCTTTCCCTTCTCCTCTACTCCTTTATGCCTAATAATATGGAAAAAATGAAAAAAGCTTGAACACTTGGACTGAAACATTCGGAAATACTACACTGAGACGTGCATAGAGTGTACGTCGTTGGATTGGTAGGATTGTGGCTTGAATATGATTTACGCGTTGGATAGTTGGAGTGATAATTGGATTATACATTGAGGCAGTCGGTTGGATACTTGGGATTATACTTGGACGGTTGGAATGATACATTTGAGGCAATAGGAATATCAGGAATCGGGCGAGCGAACGTGCATCCGTGCGCGAGTATCATTTGGTCGCTTTGTCTTGCAAAGCGAGCAGTTGTGGTTCAAAATCGAACAACTGCATCGGCGAGGGTGTTGTGCCGCTTGATGGGGGCATCGTGCCACGAATGGGGCATTGTGCCACTGAAACGGTATTGTGGCATGGGATTGCTTTGAGCAAGGGTGTTGCACCATTGGAAACACTGTATTGAGAAGAGGCATTGTGCCTATGGAAATACTTGGGATTTGGTGCCTTGGGCGATATCTTGAGGTCGAGATTTGGATTCCTTGGTTGGATATGTTGGAAGAATGGTTATGGATATTTGGTTGGATATCGGTTGAACGAGTCTAGGATCGCTTGGTGGGGCAAGAATGTTCGATCCTCTCGTCATACCTACTGTGTCTGCATAGTCACGGACAACCTGCGTGGCACAGGGTTTGGTTTCCTGGAACGAGATGAGGCACCGGGGCACCGGGACCGTTCCACCATAGAGGAAACAATGGGCATCGCGGGATTGGGCGCAGTGCTGGTAGTCCGATACCACCAGGCGGGAGTAGCTGCCCAATCCTGGATCGGGTAGGATTGCCCTATTGATCTTGGTCCGATCAATGTCCTTCGTGGCTTTTAGCCAGTGACTTCATATAGTATATAAGTTGGCTTGCTTTTCTTTTGTTGGTTTGGCTTTCGTGTAGGCGCGGCCACCTTGTCTCGGCAAGAGTGTGCACTTGAGATTTGAATATATAAACTTTGGTTGAGGATGGATATTGAGGCGAGACTGATGGTTCGATATGTTATCGTGCAAGCGATAGCATTGAGTAAGACGGATCGGATATATATAAATACTTGTCGTTTGGTTTGAGATTGAATGCTTGCATGCTTAAACTGCTTTACATCTTTTCTTAACATGTCATTCATATGCTATGAAACGAATCTAGGATTCAACTAGAAAGATCACCATTTAATTGTGTGCATTCACTATTTTACTTAGTGTCGGCTTAGGCAAGTGGGTTACCCCGCTCACCAGTACGGTTGTGTACTGACCCACGTTTGTGGGCAATATTTTAGGTACACAGGCGTAGTGGCGCTGCTTGGATATACGGGACAAGATGTATAAATTATAAGTACCTTTGTGGGCTAGAGAAAAGAGCAAGAGTATTTCATCGTCTCCGTGGCATCGCCTTTGTGGCATTGACTCGGGGCATTTCATTTGGACCCTATCATGAGCTTCGCTGCGTATTACTCTGATGTGTGCTTGGTACAGAAATTGGCTTCCGCTGTAACTTGGTTGTTTCGATGATAACTTTGGTGTTTGACAATATCGCCGTGTACGAGCGCAACTCCAGGCTCGTACGGCATCACGTCCCGATGGGAACGATTGTCCTGCGGGAGAGCTGCAACGTGGTGATTCGCGTTTAGCAGGGACTATCGAGCCTGTGGGAGATTGGGGCATGACAGATTGGTATCAGAGCGCCCGGTTTATTTCTTCGGACTTGGTCCTTCGCTTTATCACAAACTCTAAATAACTTCCGCGTGTCGTTTAGCTCTTGACTCTACTCGGTGCCGCATTGGATGTTTCATGCAATAAGTCTATTTATTGCTTGTTGTGGCTGCATTTTATTCTTGGTTGTTGTCATGACCCACACCCGGAAATTTGGGCACGAGTACGTGGGTACGTCCAGCCTACGCCGCAGAGTCGGCGGTAGTACGCTGTCTAGGTCATATCCACAGTTAACTAATCTAGCTCATTCACAATTAATGAAATAGACAAAGATAATAACAGAAAAAGAATGCTGAGATTTCAAATGAAATAAATGTGACAACAGCTCAAATGTTTAATACAGAATCCAGAAATAAAATCGGGGACAAACCCGATTACTAAGATAAAAGAGCATAAATAAAAAGCTACTGCTAACTACTCTGTAGAAGTAGTCTCCTGGGTGGGAACTGGCTCCTTATAAGTGTCATCTGTTCCCTCATAGGGGCCATAATAGGTAGGGGCTAGGTCCTCATCATCGCCTAAAGCAACGGATCCAGTCAGGAAAGGAGCAAAGTACACAATGCACAACAAGATTAAACTAAATATTTATGACAATTAGAACAGAAACTGACTGAGTATCATATCGAGAATATGCATAAAAGAAATAACAATAATTAAGAGTTAAGACTATAAACAGGAATATGAGTAAACAGGAATAAAATGAAACAGGAAATGAAACTACAACAAGCCGACAGGAATTATAATAAGACAAGAAGCTATGTGTGTGAACTTGTGTTTATTTTAGAATACGTAGTTGGCATGTAGGGTTTTATAAGGCTAATCCGGCCGTCATAGACGGCTATTAAACATGAATAATCGAGATTCGGCTGAGGGTACAGTCGCGTACCAACAGCTATTAAACACGGCAGGGGGAAGGGTAAACTACATGCCTTCTAGTATTCGTCCACCCGACACGAAAAACAAGACATGAACTCCAGTATTCGAGACATAAAATCCAGTATTCTAACACTACGTGTAATCATCAAGGGTACTAGTAGAGCAGGGAATTAATTATCACAATATAAAGATTTAAACTTGAAGTGCAGGTACTTGCCTGATGTTTGGATCCAATTACAGTTATGTATTTTGGGAAAATTCCAGAAATGACTCCGGATGCTAAAATAAATATTACCATCATGCTCAGAAGATATCAAATAGATAGAAATGCCTGTCCTTGGGTCCAATTTGGAGACAAGGACAAAAATGACAGTTTCAAGTCAAAACGGGGTCCGCCGGTGGGCCCGCTTTGCACCGAAAAATGTGTCAGGGTCAAAAATCTCCAAATTCACCAAACTTAGTGTCAACAGGTCAGGAACGATGATACAAACCCAACGGAACTTCCAGAATTGGATTCCGATGAGTCGATCACAAAATTGCCCGTCGAGCGGGGCCTGTGGGGCCCACGACACGCAATTTCGTCAACGTTCTCAGAATCGAACCAAACTTGACCCACAGGACCAGCGTATCGCTACGAGTCCGATGGCGCAAGTTTCGTTTCGATCTGACGAGTGTACAAGAAGTAAGGGCAAATTACAGAAAGGTCGGATAAGGGGCGATGTCCGCGGATACGCGTTGATTTCGGTGTGCACGTACACCCGAATCAGCTTCTGCGAAATCTCACACGTCCGTATCGACGGCGCGCACGTATCTGTGAAGACCGCACGCGACCAAGTCGTCCCGTTTGGCGGGGCGTACTCAGTTCCGGGGTAAAACTGGGTCTGGTTTTTCCTGTTTTTGGATCGCGGTGTGCGATCACCACAGGACGCGATGCCCCAAGCGGTTTGTCCGGACACCGAGAGGGTCATACAGGCTTCGCAACGCAATTTGCGGAATCAAAAATAGAGCTACGAACAAAAAGTTACAAGTACCTGAAGGGGACCCGAAAACCGGGGTCGAAACGTGTCCAACACGTGTCGGATTCGAGAAAAATTAGGGTTAGGGTTTGGGGAAAATTCGGCGAGCGCTCAGGCGGCGGGGCCGGCCGGAGGGCTGAGACGGCGCTGCTGGGGAGGCCGATCGGGGCTGGGCGGAGCTGTGCTGGTGGTCGGCGGCGCGCGGGGAGCCGGCGGAGTTGACCGGAGCTGCGGCTCGAGGTCTGGGGAGTCGGGGAAGGCGCCGAGGGAGGAGGAAGGCGAGAGGGAAAGGGGAGGCTGCAGCGGGTGGTACTGGGCGGCGGCACGGCGAGGTCAGGCGGAGCGGCGCTAGGGTTCAGGCGGGCTCAGCGGTGGAGGAAGAAGGGTCGGGCGGTGGTTTTTATAGGGGAGAGGAGGCTGGAGGCCACCGGAAAGGGTGGCGACGAGGGGGGATCGACGCCGGGAGACGCGGGGCATCGTGGTAGGTCGTGGCGCGGCGGGGCGCCGCGTGGCCGGCCGGGGCGGCGGGGATTTCGGGCAGCCGGGTCGTGGGGAGGGGTGCTGGTAGCGGGTCGGAGGCGGCGGGTCGGGTCTGGTCAGACCCGACCCGACCCGGTAGGGGAGCGGGTAGGGCCGGTTGGCGGCTGGGCCGCTGGGCCGGTCCACTGGGCCGGGCCAGCCCAAAACAAAAATAAAATAATAATAATAATAATAATAATCAGTTAATTAAATAAATAATTAATTAAATAGTTTTTAGGCATTTAAAAATAGGTCCGAGGCCCAATAAATTCCAAAAAATTACCCTAAGTCCAGTTTTTCATTTTACACCCAAAAATGTTATTTCCATGATATTTTAATATTATTTACTAAAAATTAAAAAATCGTTTAATAATTTAAAGCCTTGATTTTAATTACAAAAAATTCCCAGAAAATTCCAGAAAATTGGGAAAAATCCAAGTTTAGTAATTTTTGAAAATTCAGGGGGTTTACAATCTACCCAACTTATAAAAAAAATCGTCCTCGAAATTTAAGAATAATAATGGCACGAAAAGAAGGGTCGAGAGTTAAAATATACCTCAGGGTTCAAAAAGATAAGGGTAGCGCTCTCTAATCTCGTCTTCTCGCTCCCAGGTGGATTCGTCGGGAGAATGGTGCTTCCAAGCTACGCGAACAAGGGAAATAACCTGGTTCCTTAGAACTTTCTCCGATCGGTCCAGTATCTCCACGGGTTGCTCTTGGTAAGTCAAACTTGGGCCTACTTCGAGCTCTGAGTGATCCAAAATATGGCTGGGATCTGACACGTATTTTCTCAGCTGTGACACGTGGAAAACGTTATGGACTCCATCCAGAGAGGGTGGCAATGCCAGACGGTATGCCACTTCTCCGATTTTCTCCTGTATGCCAAAAGGTCCAATAAATCTTGGGTTGAGTTTTCCACTCCTTCCGAACCAAATGGTGCCACGTGTCGGAGAAATCTTCAAGAATACCAGTTCTCCAACCTTAATAAAGTCAAAATCAAGTCTTAGTTCCATAATCATAATATTTAAATTAACTTGAATTTCATAAATTTAATTACCTCAAATTCCAAGGGTCTTCGGTGGCTATTTGCCCAATGTCGTTGCCTGTCTTGAGCCACTCGAAGTCTTTCCCTTATTTGTTTTACCTTCTCAGTTGAATCGATCACCATCTCAGGTCCCAGTAAGGCTCTTTCTCCTACGTTGTCCCATGATAGCGGGGTACGACATCTTCGTCCATACAAAGCTTCAAATGGAGTCATCTCAATACTTGCTTGGTAACTGTTATTATAAGAGAACTCCACAAGATGTAGATAGTCTTCCCACGATCCTCCAAAATCCAGAACACATGTACGGAGCATATCTTCAAGGGTCTAGATTGTACGTTCCGATTGTCCATCGGTTTGGGGATGATAAGCTGTGCTGAATTTGAGCTGAGTCCCCAAGCTGGCTTGTAAGCTCTTCCAGAAGTGAGAGGTAAATCTTGAATCTCGGTCGGAGACAATACTTACTGGAACCCCATACAATTTAACAATATGTCTGATATATAAATCTGCCAACTTTTCTGTAGATAGCCCTACTTTGAAGGGTAGAAAATGTTCAGACTTGGTCAGTCTATCCACTATTACCCAAATTGTATCCTTTCCACTAGGTGTCCTTGGAAGCCCAGAAACAAAATCCATTGTAATATGTTCCCACTTTCACTCCGGAATGGGTAGTGGTTGAAGCAATCCCCCAGGTCTTTGTCTTTCAGCCTTGACTTGTTGGCACACTAAGCAACGAGATACAAACCTGGCTACTTCCCTTTTCATGCCATGCCACCAAACATGCGTCCTCAAGTCCTTGTACATCTTGTTGGCTCCTGGATGTATAGAGTATTGCGATCTGTACGCCTCTTGCATAATTTCTTCTCTTATGTCTCCTTGAGGTACACATAATCTATCTCCATGCCTCAGTTGTCACGCACCAGTCCCAAAATACCGTGGGACTAGACACGTGGCAATGGCCAGCAGTACGCACCGATGGACCAACTCAATATAATGGATCCATCAGGGCATACTTAAGCTGTAAAACAAGTCTACGACAATCATGGCACAACTAATCTCATCCACACAAGATATAAAATATGATCCACAGAATAAATAAGGAATGTAAATCATCAGCAAGTCTCACAAAGTACTTCGGGAACAACCCGATAAATATCTAGTACAATGGTTCCACAGACCAGAAAGTAAAAGACTGAAATAAATAATGGAAGCTGAGCATGAACATGGATGCTCAAGAGAAGTCTTCAGCTAAGACCTCGTCCTCAGATGGTGGTACAGCTCCTGGATCAGCTCCTGCTCCGGTCCCGTAAACCTCGGGAAAAGCCTCGTCTGTAAAATCTGGGGACAAACATCCGGATCCAGGTCCTCAGGGGACATAGCAAGGTACAGAAAATAATACAAGCCAGAATATAAACAGTGCAGCAAATAATGAGATGAGCAGGGTAAGTATGTAACATCTGTATAAAATGCAAGAGAGAATATCAACAGTACTCAGGTTGGAACTACTACAAGCTCTGTGAAGGGGAGCCGGTAGCAGGGGTGTCAAGAGGTGGTCTAGCTCAGCGGGAGACTGAGTAGCCGGCATACCATAATCAACCTGTAGCCTGTGGGTATCTCCAACAATAGATGGAACAATAAGGGAATACTAAAATAACCAGCTAAGTGATATGCAAGATGAGAGCCACACTAGAACTCAGGCTGAAGCATATTACCAGCTCTGTGTAGGGGAGCCGGTAGCAGCAGTAATAATGAGTAATGGGCCAAGCTCGGCTATAGAGTCTTGTGCCTCACAATAATAGGGGTGTATATATATGATCAGCCTGTAGTCTGTGTGTCTCTCCCCACCCAATGTAACCACACAAATCATGAACATAACGTCTCACGTCCATGTCAGCGGGGTCATAACTAATGCACAAGTCATAATGTATCTAGATTATAGTATCTCTATATGTCCTGCATCCTATACAGGATCACCACGAATATCTCGGGAAGATCCTGTCTCATGATCAGTGTCCAGTGTCCTGGGTCAATTGTACTTGGTATGACAAGTACGAGAAGATAAAGTGTCACGTATGTCCATATCTAGATGACATTACACAACACCGCGTACGATGTTGGCACCCGACTGATAATCGGACGCTAAGTATGTCAAACGGCCCTAGGTTGAGCATGCACAGTAATATAATGAGATAAGAAAATAGATAACAAACTGCAGAGTTGGCAAGGTACACTTGCCTGATGTTTGAATATCAACTATCGTCCTAGTATCGGTGGATCCGGTGGGTACTACTCCGAAAGCTGTAATAAATATCACCAACAGTCTCAGAAGGTATCAAACCGCTAGGAACGCCTGTCCTTACGTCCAATTTGGACACAGGGGCAAAAAGGTCAATTCCGGGCCAAAGCGGGTTCCATAGGTGGGCCCACTTTGCACCGAAAAGCGTGCCGAGGGTAACAGTCTCTAAATGGGACAAACTATGGGTCAAACAATTCTAAATGTCAATACGATCCCAACGGTATGTCCAAATTTGGATTCCGATGAGCCGAACATAATTTGGTCCAAAAAGTCAACTGTGGGGCCCGCCAATTGGCGATCTGGTCAACCGTCTCAGAAATACGTGAAAATTGGGTCATAGGACCAGCGTGTTACCACGAGTCCAGTGGCGCAAGTTTCGTCGCAATCTGACAAGCGTGCATAAAATACTCGCGAGTTCCACAAAAGTGGCGACACGGAATGTGTTCGCGGATACGGCCTGATTCCGGCGCGCACACGCGTCCAAATCAGTCCCCACGAATTTTCACGTGTTCCGTTATGCTGCGTGCACCATTCGGTACACTTGGCACACGGCGGGGCGGTCCCGTTTGGTGGGGCGCGCTCCGATCTCCAACTTTTAGAAAACCGGAAAAAGTGGGTGCACGCAGTTTTGTGACGACTACAATTTTGTCCACAGCAACTAATAGCACAAAGTTATTATACAGAAAATAAACTAGGTCATGTAATTTACAGGTATCAAAAAGAATCACCGAATTCGGATCTCTGTGGTGGGAGATACGAACTCGGCAATATGGGTGGACATACTGGAATTCTGCGATTGCAGAATTCTGTCTGCTCGCGCTGACTTGGGCGCTGTTTCTCGCTTAGGGGCACACGTTATCTGAGGTTGACTATAAAACAAGTATTGGAGAGGGTTGAGGGAAGATCATACCTATGAAAACGGAACAGCGTTTGGTCGAGCGAGTCAACGGGAAATCACGCCGGAGCGAAGGTGCTTCGAGTGGGAAACTGTAGTTCGCGATGTCGGCGTCGACGGGATGGTTGGATGGCTTGGGGAGGCTTCTCTGGCTGCGGTGACGGCTTTAGATGGGAAGGGAAGTCTGGAGTTTTAGGTTAGGGTTTTGGAGAGCTAATTATATATATATATATATATATATGATATATATACATTAGAAGAGAGGGGGTTGATTAATGGTCCGTGGGTTTTGAAGGGTCGGCGGGTTCCTCTTGCTGTTGCTTTGGCGCTGAAATGGTTCAACGCCTATGGGCTTCTCAGCCACAATGCTGAGAAGTTAGCAAATTCAATGAATCATTACTAATACTTTTAGTATATTACTATAAGTATTATTATTATTATATTCTATTAACTTTTCTTTCTTTTCTTTTTCTTACTTTCTTTAATTAAAATATATATACATATATATTTGTTTATATATATATATATATATATATATATATTCACACATAAGAAAATTTATATAATGGGGTATTGTACATCGTTAGGCTAGCAACTGCTCAAGGGGTCTCCTACAAGGAATAAATTCCGAAAAATTCCTGATGGTCCCACAAGTCCTCTAAGTGCCCGAACACCTAACATAAGAATTATTAAAAATCTATTTCTCCTATTTGGACCTAATTACTACAATTTAATTTATAATTAATAAATAAATGATATATATGATTTTCTGGGAAGGGGTTTTACATCAGTGATCCATCTTCATGAATTTTGAAATCCTCCACTAATCCAGCTTGCACTTGACCTCGAATGCTTCGCAGGCCTTCGTCTTAAAATTGAGTCTCCTTGATCTTATCTATTAAGGTAGACTGAATCTGCAAGTTCATCATTTGGCCTTCTTTTCCTGGGATAATTACCTCAATACCCAAACTTTCCAAGTCCTCGAGCAAGTGTCGGTCCATAGTCAAGTACATCGCCATAGGATATCTGCTTAGAGCATCAGCAACTACATTGGCCTTCCCAGGATGATATTGAAGGGTGATATCAAAATCTTTCATTAGCTCCAGCCACCTTCTCTGCCTCATGTTCAGCTCTTTCTGAGTGAAGATATATTTTAGACTTTTATGGTCTGTAAATATTTCTACCTTTTTTCCATAAAGATAATGCTTCCATAGCTTAAGATCAAAGATAATAGCTGTCAATTCTAAATCATGGGTTGGATAGTTCTTTTCATGAGGTCGAAGCTGTCTAGAGGCATATGTTATCACCTTCTTGTTCTGCTCTAATACACAACCTAGACCTTTTCCAGAAGCATCACTATATATAGCGAATCCTCCGGTTCCAGATGGTAAGGTCAGAATAGGGGCAGTTGTCAGCCTCTTCTTTAATTCTTCAAAAGCATACTGACATTCATCAGTCCAGATGAACTCTTCATCCTTCCTTGTTAATTTTGTCATGGGCTCAGCAATTCTAGCAAAGTCCTTCACGAACTTCCGATAGTAGCCAGCTAGTCCCAGGAAGCTTCTAATTTCTGCTACAGAGTCTGGAGTGGGCCATGATTCTACTGCCACTATCTTCTTGGGATCTACTGCTATTCCATCTCCAGTCACAACATGTCCCAAGAATTCTACTTTGTCTAGGAAGAATGCACATTTAGATAATTTTTCATAAAGTTTTTCCTTCCTCAAAGTCTCCAATGCTAGCCTCAAGTATTTTTCATGTTCTTCGGGAGTCTTGGAATAGATCAAAATATCATCAATAAAGACCACTACAAATTTGTCTAGGTATGGCTGGAAGACTCTGTTCATTAAGTTCATAAAAACTGCTGGAGCATTCGTCAACCCGAACGGCATCACTAAGAATTCGTAGTGTCCGTTCCGGGTATTGAAAGCAGTTTTAGGGATGTCTTCCTTCCTCACCCTTACTTGGTGGTAACCAGACCTCAAGTCAATCTTTGAAAATATCCGAGCTCCACTTAATTGACCAAATAAGTCATCTATCCTGGGTAGGGGATACTTATTCTTAATTGTTAAGGCATTCAAGGCCCTATAGTCAATACACATTCGGGATGTTCCGTCCTTCTTGGGCACAAATAATACTGGAGCTCCCTAGGGTGAGACACTAGACCTAATGAAGCATTTGTCTTCTAACTCTTTTATCTGCTCATTTAGTTCTATTATCTCTTTCTTGTTGATTCTGTAGGGATTTTGAGATACTGGCGCTGCTCCTGGCACTAAGTCAATAGAGAATTCAACTTCTCGGTCTGGGGGTAAACCTGGGAGATCCTCAGGGAAGACATCAAGATATTCAGAGATGATAGGGAGTGGCAATTCTTCTGGTATTAGGGCTCCGCAAATTTTGTTACTACCCATTTCTCTAGAACCTCTAGCAAATTCAAATTTTGGCTTGTCAGGGGGCCTGAAGATTACACTACCTCTGTGACAGTCTATAGTGGCATGATGTTGACTCAACCAATCCATACCAGTATAATATCAAAACTGGGAACTGGCATTATGAGTAGCCTAGCATATAGTTCTCTTCCACATAATGTAATAGGACAATTGTTACATGCATCACTAACCGGAATAATTCCTCCACTGGTAATGATCTTATAACAATTCCTAAGGGGTTCAGTGATTAAGCTATGCTTCATATGGAAATCTACTGACATGAATGAATATGAAGCTCCAGAATCAAATAAAGTAATGGCTGGTATTGAATTTATAAGCACGGAACCTGTAATCACGTCTGCTGTGGCTTCAGCTTCTTCCAGAGTCATTGCAAAAGCACGGCCTTGCTGAGGTGCACCCCTCTGTTGCTGCTGTTGGTGCTGAGCAAAGCGTTGTTGTTGAGTTGGAAGCGGGGGTCCCCTCTGTTGTGTTGTTGGGGGCCTGGCCTGGACTGGAGTCTTTGGTGCAGCTGGGCATCCTTGAGCAGCAGGACAGTCCCTCATTTGATGCGCTGCTGAGCCGCAGTAGAGGCAGGCACCTAGCCTCTTCCTGCAGACTTGCCAAGTGTGACCTGGTTTTTGGCAAAAGTTACAAGCGGCAGCTTGTTGGTTCTGTCCTTGAGCTTGGTGTTGGGGTGCTGGGGCTCGAGGGAGAGGACGCTGAGTTTGCTGCGGGGTTCTCTACTGTGGTTGTTGTTGAAATGGGCGTTTGTGGGGTCCCATACTTCCAGTATCTCTCTCCCGATTTAGTTTATGCCTCATGTCTCTCTCAACGCCTTGTGCCACGCTCAAGATTTCCTCGTATGTGCGAGCTTGGCTAGTGGTGACAGCAAGGCGAATGTCCGAAGACAACCCCTTCTTGAATCTACGGGCTCTGTCCTCCGGGGTACGAACCATGTACTCTGCAAAGTGGCTCAACCTGCTAAATTCAGCAGTGTACTCATCAACAGATAGGTTATCTTGTTCCAGTCTCTCGAATTGGCTTTCGAGAGCTTCCCGAGCCACTTCGGGATAGAATTTCTCCTTGAATAGCCTCTTGAATTCCTCCCAGGTGAGGTCAGGGGCAGATAGTTGGGGTTCATCTCTAAACCAGGTCCGAGCTATGTCGAACAGTTGCAGGCTTGCAGACTCCACTTTGAGATCATCAGGGACCCGAGCAGTCTTCAGGAGTCGCTCTACATTCTCTATCCATTCATCGGCATAGAGAATGCCCTCAGTTCCATAGAATTCCAGGGGTTTGAGGTTCTTGAAGTCTTTGGCACTTCCTGGCCTCTTTAGTGGTGACTCCTGGGACCGAAGAGCTTCTAAGAGGCTGGTTCGTAGAAGTACAGTCTGTTCTTTCTGGGATTCTACGAGTCCCTGGAACACTCCGAGTAGCTGTGCCCCATCTAGAGTAACTGCTGGAGTAGATGGAGGCGGCGGGAGTGCAAGAGTTTCAGGCACAGTCTGCTCAGCTGGTTCTGATGTGCCTTCTACTGTGCTTCTTGTTTGAAGCATTCTGAAAGATTAAGGGATAGGAAGATTAGAATAGATTACTTGGAAATCAAGGGCGATAGAAAAATTGATTAGGAATGATATCAAGAATTGAAATGAAGATCCTATAATGTGAATGAGCTTTTCCTAGAATCCTCAATCTTATTCCATACCCTGTCCTAGGGTATTATCCTATTTAAGGATACTAGACCTGCATGGGCCACCATAAAAATGTGTCACGACCCGCACCCGAAAATTTGGGCACGAGTACGTAGGTACGTCCAGCCTACGCCGCAGAGTCGGCGGTAGCTAATCTAGCTCATTCACAATTAATGAAATAGACAAAGATAATAACAGGAAAAGAATGCTGAGATTTCAAATGAAATAAATGTGACAACAGCTCAAATGTTTAATACAGAATCCAGAAATGAAATCGGGGACAAACCCGATTACTAAGATAAAAGAGCATAAATAAAAAGCTACTGCTAACTACTCTGTAGAAGTAGTCTCCTGGGTGGGAACTGGCTCCTTATAAGTGTCATATGTTCCCTCATAGGGGCCATAATAGGTAGGGGCTAGGTCCTCATCATCGCCTAAAGCAACGGATCCAGTCAGGAAAGGAGCAAAGTACACAATGCACAACAAGATTAAACTAAATATTTATGACAATTAGAACAGAAACTGACTGAGTATCATATCGAGAATATGAATAAAAGAAATAACAATAATTAAGAGTTAAGACTATAAACAGGAATATGAGTAAACAGGAATAAAATGAAACAGGAAATGAAACTACAACAAGCCGACAGGAATTATAATAAGACAAGAAGCTATGTGTGTGAACTTGTGTTTATTTTAGAATACGTAGTTGGCATGTAGGGTTTTATAAGGCTAATCCGGCCGTCATAGACGGCTATTAAACATGAATAATCGAGATCCGGCTGAGGGTACAGTCGCGTACCAACAGCTATTAAACACGGCAGGGGGAAGGGTAAACTACATGCCTTCTAGTATTCGCCCACCCGACACGAAAAATAAGACATGAACTCCAGTATTCGAGACATAAAATCCAGTATTCTAACACTACGTGTAATCATCAAGGGTACTAGTAGAGCAGGAAATTAATTATCACAATATAAAGATTTAAACTTGAAGTACAGGTATTTGCCTGATGTTTGGATCCAATTACAGTTATGTCTTCGGGAAAAATTCCAGAAATGACTCCGGATGCTGAAATAAATATTACCATCATGCTCAGAAGATATCAAATAGCTAGAAACGGCTGTCCTTGGGTCCAATTTGGAGACAAGGGCAAAAACGACAGTTTCGGGTCAAAACGGGGTCCGCCGGTATGCCCGCTTTGCACTGAAAAACGTGTCAGGGTCAAAAGTCTCCAAATTCACCAAACTTAGTGTCAACAAGTCAGGAACGATGATACGAACCCAACGGAACTTCCAGAATTGGATTCCGATGAGCCGATCACAAAATTGCCCGTCGAGCGGGGCCTGTGGGGCCCACGACACGCGATTTCGTCAACGTTCTCAGAATCGAACCAAACTTGACCCACAGGACCATCGTATCGCTACGAGTCCGATGGTGCAAGTTTTGTTTCGATCCGACGAGTGTACAAGAAGTTAGGGCGAATTGCAGAAAGGTCGGATACGGGGCGATATCCGCGGATACGCGTTGATTTCGGTGTGCACGTACACCCGAATCAGCTTCCGCTAAATCTCACACGTCCGTATCGACGGCGCGCACGTATCTGTGAAGACTGCACGCGATCAAGTCATCCCGTTTGGCGGGGCGTACTCAGTTCCGGGGTAAAACAGGGTCTGGTTTTTTCTGTTTTTGGATCGCGGTGTGCGATCACCACAGGACGCGATGCCCCGAGCGGTTTGTCCGGACACCGAGAGGGTCATACAGGTTTCGTAACGCAATTTGCGGAATCAAAAATAGAGCTACGAACAAAAAGTTACAAGTACCTGAAGGGGACCCGAAAACCGGGGTCGAAACGTGTCCGACACGTGTCGGATTCGAGAAAAATTAGGGTTAGGGTTTGGAGAAAATCCGGCGAGCGCTCAGGCGGCGGGGCCGGCCGGAGGGCTGAGGCGGCGCTGCTGGGGAGGCCGACCGGGGCTGGGCGGAGCTGTGCTGGTGGTCGGCGGTGCGCGGGGAGCCGGCGGAGTTGACCGGAGCTGCGGCTCGAGGTCTGGGGAGTCGGGGAAGGCGCCGAGGGAGGAGGAAGGCGAGGGGGAAAGGGGAGGCTGCAGCGGGTGGTGCTGGGCGGCGGCACGGCGAGGTCAGGCGGAGCGGCGCTAGGGTTCAGGCGTGCTCAGCGGTGGAGGAAGGAGGGCCGGGCGGTAGTTTTTATAGGGGAGGGGGGCTGGAGGCCACCGGAAAGGGCGGCGACGAGAGGGGATCGACGCCGGGAGACGCGGGACATCGTGGCAGGTCGTGGCGCGGTGGGGCACCGCGTGGCCGGCCGGGGCGGCGGGGATTTCGGGCAGCCAGGTCGTGGGGAGGGGTGCTGGTAGCGGGTCGGAGGCGGCGGGTCGGGTCTGGTCAGACCCGACCCGACCCGACCCGGTAGGGGAGCGGGTTAGGCCGGTTGGCGGCTGGGCCGCTGGGCCGGTCCACTAGGCCGGGCCGGCCAAAACAAAAATAATAATAATAATAATAATAATAATAATAATAATAATAATAATAATAATAATAATAATAATAATAATAATAATAATCAGTTAATTAAATAATTAATTAATTAAATAGTTTTTAGGCATTTAAAAATAGGTCTGAGGCCCAATAAATTCCAGAAAAATTACCCTAAGTCCAGTTTTTCATTTTACACCCAAAAATATTATTTCCATAATATTTTAATATTATTTATTAACAATTAAAAAATTGTTTAATAATTTAAAGCCTTGATTTTAATTACAGAAAATTCCCAGAAAATTCCAGAAAATTGGGAAAAATCCAAGTTTAGTAATTTTTGAAAATTCAGGGGGTTTACATTTGTGTTGCCTTGGTTGGTTTTCGTAGGATCGCTTATCCTCGTTAGGCGTTGTTGCATTCGTGCAGCAAGTTGGTTGGCGTTGTTGCATTTGTGCAACAAGTGAGAGCTGTCGTTGGGTTGGCTTGGTTTATCGTTCAGGAGATTCTGATTGCCTCAATGGATCAGTTGGTTGGCTAACGAGATTTGGTTATGCGGCATGTTTTGAGAAGAAACATTCGATGGGAATGAATCGTCGCACGAGTTGCTCGTCTAGTGTTTGTGTTGGATATAAGTTAGAATTATGGTTGTGGCGCATCGATTGAGCAAGTCTGAGTTAGGCTCGGGAATATCAGAATAGTTGGCACGAGTTGCTCGTATAACAAATGTGTGGAACCATTGGGTGTTGGGTTGGACTATTTAGAAGACAATCGTTGCACAATTGCTTGTGTTGCAAAAGAATCAGACGATTTGGGAATAGCCGGAAGCATTGAGAATGGATATAGCATGAGTTGCATCGCGAGATTGATGGAAATAGTTGGATAATTCAAGTATTGCCTGAGTTTTGTGTCAAACTCGAATTGGGAAAGGCATGATCACACATAAGGGATGGTTCGAACGGATTTTGGATTTCTGTAAGGAATCGTAATGCGAGTAGCGACTTGATTTGGAGTGGTATATGGGATACCACATATTGAGCAAGGCATTAAAAATATTTTGGTTGGACATCAATGGAAATTGCCTGAACGGACTCGGATATTTGGGAATACAAGTTAGTTGGTGCAAGTCGGTTGAGTTAGGAAGAATGAAAATGGAGCAAGTGAATATTGAGTTGAGTGTATCGAGAACGGACTGGAGCAAATGGAAGCATCATTGGGCTTAAGTGATGGACGAGATCGGAACGAACAGTTGGGTTACGCTTGAGCAAAGCGATGGAATTATCGGAAGGATAGCGAGCACGAACTACAATTTTGGGCAACGTATTTGAGCTGTTGGTTGAGTAATGAAATACCATTTTGGTTTGGAGGGACAATGCGATGGATTCACACAAACTCGAAAGATTTTGGATATTGCTGCTCGAGTAAGTTGGATGTGCATTATGGAACGTGGCAAACGGACATGAATTTGAGCAAGTCTTGAGTTTCGAGAATCATTGAAATCGATGGTGCGAGTAGGCGAACACAGCAATTCGGAAATTGATGGATTCAGGGCAGAACGGCGGATTGGTGGAAGACGGTTTCAACGAACGCGGTTCTCGGATTTAGAAACTTTGCTCGGATGAATGGTTGGATTTTGATTCAGATTTGCAGATGAGATATAGCATGGTTCATAGTAACTATCCATCGTGATGATTATAATTATCGAGCGTAGCTTCAGGACAGCTGACCCTAGCGACTTTGCCCGCCAGATCAGAGATTGAATATGGTAGACCCATAGAACGACCCTTGAGGCAGCATATTTGGGGATGCGTCGAGGGCAGATGTGAGCAATGAGATTTGGCTTATTGACTGAGTGTTGGAATTGAGAGACCCTTGGGATAGTCTTCAGCTGAAGATGCAGCCAGAAGATCGAAGCGATGGTGGAAGGTAGCCTAGTCAACTGATGAGATTTAGAGTCGCAGATTTTTATCGATGGCATCGCCTCTAACTCATCGTGCCCTGGAAGGGAATAGCATTCATATGAATTGACGACTGTGAAACTAGCTCGTGAAGTTAAAGCAACGGCTCGTTTGAATCAAATCCTTGCGAATACTGGAAGGGACAGATTTGCCTCAGATTTACAAGATGCATCGGAACTTAGTCTGGGAAGCGTGCTCGTTCGGAAGGCAAAGGTGATATTCTATGCTTCGAGGCAGTGGAAGCAGCGCGAAGAACTATTCCATGCGTAACCTAAGAATTATGGCGAGTGTGTCCACGTTGAAATCGTGGCGACACTATCCCTTTGGCGTGGCGGCGAGATCTTCGTGGATCACACGAACCTCGATATAGATGATCACCCAGTGAGATATTTGAGATGGCAGGAAAGGTGTTGGACTGAACTGGTCTAAGCAAAGTTTAATATTTGGGTAAGTCGCCTAGCTTGGGTAGTATCAGTTGAGATGATCGTTCGGTGCATGAGATATATTTGGAGATGTTGCTAGTGCGGATTCAGAAATAGTTGGATGGATTGAGTTGGAACGCGGACTCATTGAGTCGGTGGAAAATCTTCATATTTGTGAATAGTGCTCAAGCGAATGTATTAGAATGGAAATCGGGATTGATTCAATTGTGAGTAAAGCAAATGGATGCCTCGAACATAAAGATACCCTTGTAACTTGTTCAAATTTGCTATCGCAAAGCTCGGCTGAAATGCATGTATTTTAGGGACACCTTAAATATATGTACGATCCAAAACTAAGCGATACGAAGAATTCGTATTGAGCTGCAAGGAGGATGTGGGAATTCGTGAAATTTGTACGAGCGTTCAGCAGAACGAGATGTTGAGTCAGGATCGTGAATATATATGAGAGTTGCATAGAGCAGACCCATGAAATTGGATTGTGGCATGTAATAGGAATAAGTACCAGCACGGTTCGTGGACGAACCTGATTCTAAGTGGTATATTATGTAACGCCCCGCAACCGCTCAGAGCGTTACGCTGAGTCGGACTGAATAAATCAAATGATGGTTACATTTGAAATATTGGATTTTGGGAAGAAGGATTAATCGAGTTGGTTTCAATGTGCAGATGGCTAGCAGGTTCGATGGAAATCAGGTGTTCGTTCGGAACAATACTGAATAGCTGGATGGAAGCGATAATGTCGTCTTCCTTAATCCGATCGGTCGGATGATTCGGAGAGCACGACCTGCTCGCACGGTCATACTAGTTGAGTAGATCGCGCTTGCATCGGACCACGGGTTCAAGGGATTGGCCGTATCGGCAGGACAAGATTGCCTAACGGGATCAAACATAGGTGAGTGGGCTTTTTCCCTTCTCCTCTACTCCTTCATGCCTAATAATATAGAAAACACGAAAAAGGCTTGAACACTTGGACTAAAACATTCGGAAATACTACACTGAGGCGTGCATAGAGTGTACGTCGTTGGATTGGTAGGATTGTGGCTTGAATATGATTTACGCGTTGGATAGTTGGAGAGATAGTTGGATTATACATTGAGGCAGTCGGTTGGATACTTGGGATTATACTTGGACGGTTGGAATGATACATTTGAGGCAATGGGAATATCGGGAATCGGGCGAGCGAACGTGCATCCGTGCGAGTATCATTTGGTCGCTTTGTCTTACAAAGCGAGCAGTTGTGGTTCGAAACCGAACAACTGCATCGGCGAGGGTGTTGTGCCGCTTGATGGGGCATCGTGCCATGAATGGGGCATTGTGCCACTAAAACGGCATTGTGCCACTGAAACGGCATTGTGCCATGGGATTGCTTTGAGCAAGGGTGTTGCACCATTGGAAACAATGTGTTGAGAAGAGGCATTGTGCCAATGGAAATACTTGGGATTTGGTGCCTTGGGCGATATCTTGAGGTCGAGATTTGGATTCCTTGGTTGGATATGTTGGAAGAATGGTTATGGATATTTGGTTGGATATCGGTTGAACGAGTCTAGGATCATTTGGTGGGGCGAGAATGTTCGATCCTCTCGTCATACCTACTGTGTCTGCATAGTCACGGACAACCTGCGTGGTACAGGGTTTGGTTTCCTGGAATAGGATGAGGCACCGGGGCACCGGGACCGTTCCACCATGGAGGAAACAATGGGCATCGCGCGATTGGGCGCAGTGCTGGTAGTCCGATACCACCAAGCGGGAGTAGCTGCCCTACCCTAGATCGAGTAGGATTGCCCTATTGATCTTGGTCCGATCAACGTCCTTCGTGGCTTTTAGCCAGTGACTTCATATAGTATATAAGTTGGCTTGCTTTTCTTTTGTTGGTTTGGCTTTCGTGTAGGCGCGGCCACCTTGCCTCGGCAAGAGTGTGCACTTGAGATTTGAATATATAAACTTTGGTTGAGGATGGATATTGAGGCGAGATTGATGGTTCGATATGTTATCGTGCAAGCGATGGCATTGAGTAAGACGGGTCGGATATATATAAATGTTTGTCGTTTGGTTTGAGATTGAATGCTTGCATGCTTAAACTGCTTTACAGCTTTCCTTAACATGTCATTCATATGCCATGAAACGAATCTAGGATTCAACTAGAAAGATCACCATTTAACTGTGTGCATTCACTATTTTACTTAGTGTCGGCTTAGGCGAGTGGGTTACCCCGCGCACCAGTACGGTTGTGTACTGACCCACGTTTGTGGGCAATATTTCAGGTACACAGGCGTAGTGGCACTTCTTGGATATACGGGACAAGATGTATGAACTGTAAGTACCTTTGTGGGCTAGAGAAAAGAGCAAGAGTATTTCATCGTCTCCGTGGCATCGCCTTTGTGGCATTGACTCGGGGAATTTTATTTAGACCCTATCGTGAGCTTCGCTGCGTATTACTCTGATGTGTGCTTGGTACACAAATTGGCTTCCGCTGTAACTTGGTTGTTTCGATGATAACTTTGGTGTTCGACAACATCGCCTTGTACGAGCGCAACTCCAGGCTCGTACGGCATTACGTTCCGAGGGAAACGATTGTCCTGCGGGAGAGCTGCAACGTTGTGATTCGCGTTTAGCAGGGACTATCGAGCCTGCGGGAGATTGGGGCGTGACAAATGCAGCAGGTCATATACTGTCTATGAATATAATTTCTATGTCATAAAACCTGTATCCTATACAAAATTACCATGAATATCTCAGGAAGATTCTGTCTCATGAATAGTGTCAAGTATCCTGGGTTATGATGTACTTGATAAGACAAGTACGAGAAGTATAGGGTCTCGGTATCCATGTCTAGTGACGTTACACAACTCCGCGTACGGTGTTGGCACCCGACTATGAATCGGACGCTAAGTAAAGTCACACGGTCCTAGGTCAAGCATGAACCACAATATATATATAAATATATATAAGCCAAGAAAATAAGTAACAAAGACTGCAAGTTTTGGCGAGGTACACTTGCCTGGGGTTCCGGCTCCAATTGTGGCTCTGACTTCAGCTGGATTTGCAGGCGGTACTCCGGTTGCTGAAATAAACATTACCATCAGATTCAGAAAATATCAATCAGCTAGAAACGCCTGTCCTTGAGTCCAATTTGGAGACAAGGGCAAAAATGACAATTTCGGGTCAAAGCGGGGTCCACATGTGGCCCGCTTCGCACCGAAAAATGTGTTAGGGTCAACGGTCTCCAAATTCGTCAAACTTAGTGTCAACAGGTCAGGAACGATGATACGAACCCAACGAAGCTTCCAGAATTGGATTCCGATGAGCCGGTCACAAAATCGCCCGTTAAATGGAGCCTGTGGGGCCCACAACACGCGATTTCGTCAACGTTCTCAAAATCGAACCAAACTTGGGTCACAGGACCAGCGTATTGTTACGAGTCCGATGGCGCAAGTTTTGTTTCGATCCGACATGTGTACACAAAGTTAGGACGCATTCCAGAACTGACGGATACTGGACGGTGTCCGCGGATACGCGTTGATTCCGGTGTGCACGCACATCCGAATCAACTTCTGTGAAATCCTGTACGTCCGTATCAACGGCGCGCACGTATCGGTGAAGACCGCGCGCGACCAAGTCATCCCGTTTGGCGGGACGTACTCAGTTCCGGGGTGAATCAGGGCGTTGTTTTTCCTGTTTTTGGATCGCGGTTCGCGATCGCCACAGGATGCGATGCCCCGAGCGGGCTGCACGGGCACCGAGAGGGTCACGCAGGGTTCGTGATGCAACAGACGGAATCGAAAACGGGTAGACGAGCAGAGGGATACGGGTACCTGAACAGGGCTCCTGGAAACCGGAATTTCCGTGTCCGACACGTGTCCGACACGTGTCCGAGGGCTGAGTCGCCTAGGGTTAGGGCTTGGGAAACTGGGCGGCGGCCGGAGCTGGGCGGCGCTGCATTGGGGGAGGCCGGCCGGAGGAGGATGGGGCGGCGCCGGCGAGGCTGGGCGGAGGCGGCGGCGCGGGCACGGCGGCCGGAGGGGCTCGGGGTCGGGTTCTGGGTCGCTGCGGGCAGGGAAAAAGGGGGAGAAAGGAGAGGATGTCGCCGGCGGCGGCTGGGCGGCCTCGCGGGGGTGGCGTCGAGGCTGCAGTGTCGTTGTCGGAGCTGGGCGGGTGAGGGAGGCGATGGCAGCATCGGGGCGGGGACTCCGGGCGGTGGAGGGTGTGGCCGGAGAGGAAGAGGGAGGGGTTTTATAGGGTCGGGGAGGCCGAGGGAGACGGCCAGGGAGGCGGGCGGAGCGGGCGTCGTGGCCGCGGGGTACGGGGCGCGCGGCCGGGCGAGGCGCCGCGTGGCCGGAGGCGGCGGAAGACTCGGGCGGAGCGGGGGACTCGGGCTCGTGGGGGAGAGGGGGAACGGGTCTGGCGGGTCTGCGGGTGGCGGGTTTGGGTCGGGCGGACCCGACCCGACCCGCTAAGGAGCGGTCGGTTCAGCCGATTCAGCTGGACCGGGTTCAGGCCGGTTCAGGCCGGTTTGAACCCGGTTCAGCCCGGTTCATTAATTTTTAATTTAATTTTTTTTAAAACTGTTTTCGGGCATTAAAAAATATTTTTGGGGTCCAATAAATTCCAGAAAAATTACCCTAAGTCCAGTTTTTCATTTTACACCATAAAATATTATTTTCATAATATTTTAATATATTTTAAAAATATTTAGTTTTATTTAATGCCAAAAATACCTCATTTTTTAATTAGCAAAAAATTCCCAAAAATCCCAGAAAATTCTAAAAAATCCAGTTTTGAAAATTTTGAAAAATCAGGGGGTTTACAATCTACCCCCCTTGAGAGGATTGCGTCCTCGCAATCAAAGAATAACCGGTCAACAGAGATGACACGGTTGCAAGTATTGTTCGAAAACACATCACAAGACACTTAGGGAAAATATCGTTTCCCTAAGAATGAAAGTTATGCATTTTCCAGAGTGAAGCAAAACTTGTTAAAGCAAAAGAACTACAAATTTTAGAAAACTAGGTTATTATTAATAAGTTCCAAATTACTAGGTTGGGGCTGAGGTCACGAACCAACAGGCACGAGTTAAAACAATTCTAGAAACGGCATCTACGAATCACTTACGCGCATTAGCTACTCCACGAGTCTGCGCGTTCTCCACGGTCATTGCAAAAGCTTGTCCGCGTCCTTGCAGTCGATTCTTCTGCTGCTGAGCCTGCTGGAAGAGTGCTGCTTGGGGTGCCAAGGGTGGCCTCGGCTGATATCCTCCCGGTGCTGGTAAGGCTTCTCGGTTAATCATCGGTGTTTCTCCTCGATGCGTTGTGCAATCTCTGGCAAAGTGTTGTCTGGATCCGCAAATTAAGCACATTCCCAGCTTGCGTCGGCATTCTTTTTCAATATGACCTATCTTGCCATAGTAGTAACAAGTAGGAAGGAATGAGGCTCTTGGTGCTGCTCTCGGTGGTGGATTTATTTGTTGACGCTTTGCAGACTCCTCTTGTGCTGCTCTGGTTGGTGCGGATGTGGAAGGCCGCTTCAGGTTGGTCTCTCTCCTAACGACGCGTTCCATGCGTCGGGCTACAGCGAGAACGTCCGAGTAAGAGGTAGGTGCGACAGATCCGATGAGTCTCTGTAGATCAAAGTTTAGTCCGTCGAAGAACTTCTCAGCCTTCTCTTCTTCCGTCGGGATCAAAGTAGGGGCGAAGTGACTTAGACGAATGAATTCTGCGTTGTACTCTTCCACTGTCATACTGCTCAGAGTGAGGCGATTGAACTTGTCCCAAAGTTCTGATCGTGCGATAGCCGGAATGTACATCTCCTGAAAGAGTCTGGAGAACTCCTCCCAAGTGACTCGGTCTGGTCCGAGTCGTGCCTCCTCAGATAACCACCAGTGATGCGCATTGCCTGTCAATTGCATTCTGACGGCAGTCATCCAACGTTCCCGTAGAAGCTCAGCTGCTTCTAATTGATGTCGAATATTGGTGAGCCATTCATGAACTCATGTGGGCTCTTCCTTGCCAGAAAATATGCGGGGCTTCAGTTGGCAAAAGTCGGTGATAGAGCCCGTCGATGGCCGTCGAGCTAGTAGGTTGGCCTGCTCCAGTATAGTTACTATGCTGCTCCTCAAGAAATCATCCTCGCGACGCTGAGCCTCATATTGGACTTGTTGCTGGGCTTGCATCATCGCGTAGATCATTTGGAATATCTGTTGCCCGTCAATTGGTTGTCCTTGTGGGAATACGGCCATTGGTGGAATGAACTGCGGCGGAGGTGGGATGTCATCACGCCGGAATCTTGAGGTAGGTTGACCTGCCTGATGGCTCTGTTGAGCTGATTGAATTCCACCGACTGGTGTCACTTCATCGTCATAGGTGACACCTGTAGCTTGTGGTGTTCCTGCGGGAGTCTCGTCGCCTGCTTGTGAATCCATTGTCCTGTATCCAAAATAAACTATAAGAAGCGTACAGAAGAATCAAGGCAGGATGCAAGTAAATTATTTTTGAAGTCGATATAGAGATCAAGAACGATTCAAGCAAGTGGATGAGATCCTAACTTATCATATTCTTATTGCAGGCATGTTCGGTCCCTAAGTTAAAATCGAACAATTTAGTCGTAGACCTGCATGGGCCACCACAAAAACCATGTTACGCCCCAGTCCCAAAATGCCGAGGGACTGGACACGTGACAATGGCCAGCAGCACGCACCGATGGACAAACCCAATTTAATGGATCCATCGGGGCATGCTTAAGCTGTAGTCTAACAATAAATGGAACCAATGATATAGGTCACAGTCTATTCTAATCTCATCCACAACAGATAATCACAGATCAAATGCCAGAATAAATGCAAATAGAATAACTAACAAATCTCAATAAAGTGTCTCGGGGAACAATCCGAGAGTATGTCTGACACATCAATACAAATAGACAGGAAATAAAGCAACTGGAAAATAGAAATAACTGAGTATATGAAGCCAGTACTCAGGAGAAGTCCTCTGGTACGATCTCGTCCTCTGGTGTCGGTACAGCTCCTGTATCAGCTCCTGCTGCGGTCCCGTATACCTCGGGAAAGATCTCGTCTGCAAATCCTGGGGACATAATCCGGATCCAGGTCCTCAGGGGACATAATAAGGTACAGAAAATACAAGCCAAAATAAATGCAATGCAGCAATAAATGAAACAATAGGGTAAATATGTAACCATCTATGTGAAATGCAAGTTGAGAGCATCACTAGTACTCAGGCTGAGCCACTACAAGCTCTGTGTCGGGGAGCCGGTAGCAGTAATATCACTAGTAGAGTGCCTAGCTCTGATATAGAGTCTAAGGCCTCACAATAAATATAACAATAGTAGAGTGCCTAGCTTTGATATAGAGTCTAAGTCTCACCATAAATAATATATATAATTCAGCCTGTAGCATGTGTGTCTCTCCCCACCCAATGTAATCACACGTCTCATGTCCATGACACGAAAGATCAAACTAATGTAGCAGGTCATATACTGTCTATGAATATAATGTCTATGTCATAAAACCTGTATCCTATACAAAATTACTATGAATATCTCAGAAAGATTCTGTCTCATAAATATTGTCAAGTGTCCTGGGTTATGATGTACTTGATAAGACAAGTACGAGAAGTATAGGGTCTCGGTATCCATGTCTAGTGACGTTACACAACTCCGCGTACGGTACACTTGCCTGGGGTTCCGGCTCCAATTGTGGATCTGACTTCAGCTGAATTTGCAGGCGGTACTCCGGTTGCTGAAATAAACATTACCATCAGATTCAGAAAATATCAATCAGCTAGAAACGCCTGTCCTTGAGTCCAATTTGGAGACAAGGGCAAAAATGATAATTTTGGGTCAAAGCGGGGTCCACATGTGGCCCGCTTCGCACCGAAAAACGTGTCAGGGTCAACGGTCTCCAAATTTGTCAAACTTAGTGTCAACAGGTCAGGAACGATGATACGAACCCAACGAAGCTTCCAGAATTGGATTCCGATGAGCCGGTCACAAATTCGTCCGTCAAGTGGAGCCTATGTGGCCCACGACACGCGATTTTGTCAACGTTCTCAGAATCGAACCAAACTTGGGTCACAGGACCAGCGTATTGCTATGAGTCCGATGGCGTAAGTTTCGTTTTGATCCGACATGTGTACACAAAGTTAGGACGCATTCCAGAACTGACGGATACGGGACGGTGTCCGCGGATACGCGTTGATTCCGGTGTGCACGCACATCCGAATCAACTTCTGTGAAATCCCGCACGTCCGTATCAACGGCGCGCACGTATCGGTGAAGACCGCGCGCGACCAAGTCGTCCCGTTTGGCGGGACGTACTCAGTTCCGGGGTGAATCAGGGCGTTGTTTTTCCTGTTTTTGGATCGCGGTTCGCTATCGCCACAGGACGCGATGCCCCAAGCGGGTTGCACGGGCACCGAGAGGGTCACGCAGGGTTCGCAATGCAATAGACGGAATCAAAAACGGGTAGACGAGCAGAGAGATACGGGTACCTGAACAGGGCTCCTGGAAACCGGAATTTCCATGTCCGACACGTGTCGGACACGTGTCCGAGGGCTGAGTCGCCTAGGGTTAGGGCTTGGGAAACTGGGCGGCGGCCGGAGCTGGGCGGCGCTGCGTTGGGGAAGGCCGGCCGGAGGAGGCTGGGGCGGCGCCGGCGAGGCTGGGCGGAGGCGGTTGCGCGGGCACGGCGGCCGGAGGGGCTCGGGGTCGGGTTCTGGGTCGCTGCGGGCGGGGAAGAAGGGGGAGGAAGGAGAGGATGTCGCCGGCGGCGGCTGGGCGGCCTCGCGGGGGTGGCGCCGGGGCTGCAGCGTCGTCGTCGGAGCTGGGCGGGTGAGGGAGGCGATGGCAGCGTCGGGGCGGGGACTCCGGGCAGTGGAGGGTGTGGCCGGAGAGGAAGAGGGAGGGGTTTTATAGGGTCGGGGAGGCCGAGGGAGGCGGGCGGAGCGGGCGTTATGGCCGCGGGGTGCGCGGCCGGGCGAGACGCCGCGTGGCCGGAGGCGGCGGAAGACTCGGGCGGAGCAGGGGACTCAGGCTCGTGGGGGAGAGGGGGAACGGGTCTGGCGGGTCTGCGGGTGGCGGGTTTGGGTCGGGCGGACCCGACCCGACCCGCTAAGGAGCGGTCGGTTCAGCTGGACCGGGTTCAGGCCGGTTTGAACCCAGTTCAGCCCGGTTCATTAATTTTAATTTAATTTTTTTAAAAATAGTTTTCGGGCATTAAGAAATATTTTCGGGGTCCAATAAATTCTAGAAAAATTACCCTAAGTCCAGTTTTTCATTTTACACCATAAAATATTATTTTCATAATATTTTAATATATTTTAAAAATATTTAATTTTATTTAATGCCAAAAATATCTCGTTTTTAATTAGCAAAAAAATCCCGAAAATCCCAGAAAATTTTGAAAAATCCAGTTTTGAAAATTTTGAAAAATCAGGGGGTTTACAGTGTGTGTGTGTGTGTGTGTGTGTGTGTGTGTGTGTGTGTGTGTGTGTGTGTGTGTGAGTGAGTGTGGAAATTAATGAGGAGTTGATATGAGAAGAGGGTTGAGTGTGGCAGTGGGTTGCGTGTTAGACTAGGTTTTCCTTAGGATGTGAGGTGATGGAGGAGTGTTAGGGAAGGAAATGGTGAGGGGATGGCAGCCTACACATTTGGTTGACCATATTTGGGTGGTATTAATGTAGGAAGTGAAGGTGGATGTGAGAAAATTAATTCCCAATAGGGAAATTCTAAATTTAATATATAAATAGGTTTAAAAATAGGTTTTTGGTCATGAGAATGGTGTTTGGTATGAGCCATGTGAGGGTGTGTGAGGGTTCGGGTTGGCGTTTTGACTAGTTTTGGGCTCGGTCAAGTCGGTTGTCCGAGATGAGTAGAAATTGAGTCATTTATGATTTTAATAAATTAGAAGTACATGGGGTTTCAATTTGGTATGACACAAGTATCATAGAAGTAGTAGACCCAGAATAAATTATTGTCATATATTGGGTTGCAAGGAACGGTCAAGGTTGTGTCTCCAATTTTGATTAGAACGGACACAGGTACAAAGCTTAGATTTGAGTTGGAAATTATGCACGCATATTGTGTGATTAAAATGAAGCACAAGAGAGTGTATTTATGAATGACACAAAGGTCAGGACTGAATATTATCTTGTCTAGGTCAAGGTTGTAAAATTAGTTGAAAGAAAAAGGCTAGTGTAGTGCTCTAAATAATTAAGCAATGGTAGGGTGCTACAAGTGAATCAAAAATAAATAAATAAATAAATAAATAAATAAATAAATAAATAATAATAAATACCAATTCTTAACACAAATAAATTCTAAATCAGTCCATAATCTCTCACTAAGCTAATTATACATTAAAATTGAGTGAGGGGGTTTACAAGGAGCTTGGCGCATAAATATATCATTGGCGCACAAATGAAAGTACCCAAGCTATGAACTTGGCGCACTTTCATCAAGTATGTCAGTAGTGAGGTTTGGCGCACAAACAAGCATAGAAAGTTCTATTAAAAGATAAAACACAAGTTCCAAGACATGGAACAACAGTCGAGACAGCCCTGTAGTCGAGAACACAATTCTCGAGAATGGTCCAACGTCATTGTTTAGTCATTAAGTAATTATGAAAGGCTACAAGGTGCGTCGTCTCTAGAGAATGTCACATAGTGCGCCAACACAGCAAAGCGTGCCATTCTCCATAAGTGATAAAGTGTGCCGGTAAAGAAAGTTTTACCAAGTTGTGCCAACTCTGCAATATCTGCAAAGTGCGTTTACTTAGCTATTTAAGCAGTGACGTACATTCTTGATGACTTGCAGACCCATTCAAAAGTGCGCCAAGTATGATTGACGTACTTTTGAAGGAATTGCTATAGTAAAAAACGTATGTGGGAGTAGAGAAGTGCGCCCAGAGTACTCAACATATCTTGGCGCACTTTCTAAGGAATTTGTGAAACACACACAAGTGCGCTCACCGGAACTTCACTTTATGCGACAAGGGTTCCCTGTGTACTTTTTGTATGCATTCTCAGGCCAACTTTGCATTCTCCGACTTACTATTCTCGGGCTCCATGAGTAATCAAATTCAAGAAAAACAAAATCATCAATGAGACAAGTTCTAAGTGTTACCCAAAAATAAAACCGATCAAATGATTAAAACAAGTTATACTAAGAATCAAAGCAAGATCCATGGTTGTTTCTTCGGTTGGCAAGATGTACTTGCATACGGTCAAGTTCTAGTATAATACCAACACTACCAAGGTCACCCACGGCCAAGGCCAAGCTCGGTTGTTGCTCTCTCCTGGGAAAGAAATGAAGAAGGAAAGAGAAATAAAAGAAAAAAAAAGTGCAACTGTCCCGACCTGCTTTGCCTCAAATGAGAAGCAAAGGATATCCAGACTTGCCCCTACAGGAAATCAACTTCGGCTTTCAGAGGCTCGCTTGACGTATCGCTCTACCGAGGCGAATCATCGCTAAGGTGGGTGGCTACGGTGAACTTGTCTTTGCTTAGCCAGCACACATAAAATCTGGAATATTTATGCTAGTCGCTATGTGATTCACCCCCTGCATGCTAATAAATCCAACGCACCTAGCTAAGGGAATAATTCCAACTTGTATTGCTATGCTAGAACATGGAAATTGAAATACTGCTAGTATTCAGACCCTCGCATGCTAAGTCTCTAACGGTTTCACCTCTCGGCTTACCTTCGGGTCTGAGCAAACGTGCCTGATTATGTTCCTTAGAAACGCATGCTTGTCTGCTTGTAATGTTGCCATGTCTTCATCCAAACCCCGGGAGACTACTACGTAGTCGTTCCGTGCCTGAACGAACCTGCAAGTATCCGGGACCATTGGGTCGCCAAGGCAATCCCCGAACCAGGGGCACGCATCAGGGCAAATGAATACTGAACGAGAATCACGTCACGTGCAACTGAATGATAATCACATCAAGTTTATGTTTGAACGAGAATCACGTCATGTAACGAATCCACGTATTTCAGCTCTTGGAGCAAACGCTCGTTCAGATCACGAATCATGGATTATCATATCAAGTTATGGATTAGAAACTGGCCCTGACCTGCATGTCGCGGACAACTTGGAAACAAGGTCTAACGGTTCCACGGGCGGTCACCGGGGCACTGGGACCGTTCCGATCCGGATGGAACATCACGATAGTCTCACGTGCGGACAGGATGGCGTGCAGCACCTCACGTGCTTCGTTGCATACCATCCTTGTTCAAAGACTAAACGGTCCTTTATGGCTATGCCAGCGACAAACGTTCATATAGATAAGTCATCCTCGCTTAGCGGCAATCCGCGTGCGAGTCATTGCATCGCATCATGAAATAACTGAACACCTGAACGATCATGTTAAAACGACCCTCATGTTTGCATATTCTATGCCTCCTGAATGTTATACTTGCCCGTGCTTGAATTAACAATGTTGCCTCAATGTTGCCTTGGACAGGGAAGGAGATGGTAAGTTGGTAAGTCTCGCCGTGTTTCCTCTCATATTGCATGGCGCACTGCCGACACGTTAGGCTATTCAATATTTGCATGAAACTGATCCTAAGGCAACTAAAGAGACAACTTAATAGTTGTGCACGGAACCTGTATTACGTGTTTGGATTTGTCGAGCGGGCGAGTAGCTTCCCCACCAGTGCATTCAATGTACTGATAATCCACCAGTTTGTATGCAGGGTGTGAAAGAACTTCGTTCGGTGCGGACGCCTCCTTCGTGCGTGCTAAGGCCAGGAGTTTCCTCTGAAGCCTTGCAACGGTGCGTCCGGGACTGAAGCACATATACAAGACATAATGTTGGAGCGTCGCCTGACCATCGCCTGTACAATCATTCCACAATTGTAGCCACTTGGCACGCTTTTACTGTTTCAGAGAGAGAGGCTTGAGCGACTTGTAATCTCGGCTATACGCCGCCTGTAACACAAGTTTATATCAATAAAAGAGCTTGCTTTACTTCAACTTGTGTTTCAATGCTTCCGCTATATTTGTCGACTCAGTAAACCCGTTACCGATCGTCTATGCGTTCATGACTCCGCTGCACTCGGACAATCTGTGCGACTCTGTGGCTTAGAACTTTTGCCGCCAGCCAATGAACCATGACCTTGCACGGGCGTAGATCACGCTCGTGCGGCATCACGCCCGGATGGGTCAAAGCGATCGTTCCGCGGGAGCGCTGGCGAGGGTGATTCCCGCCTAGCGGGAACGGCCGATTGCCTGCGGGAGATCGGGGCGTGACAACCCGGACCCATGACCCGGTCAGGATAGGACCGGGCCGATCCGGTCTGGGTCCGGACCGGTCCACGGTAGGGCATGCAACTAAGAAAAACTTACAAAAATAACATAAACAATACATGAATGACATAAAACAAAACATTATGTAAGTAATTAAACAAATAACGAGTTATACATGTATAATACGCCTATATATGATACGTGTATTAGATCAATAAGACGAGTCTCACAGCAAAAGAATATTATAGAGAATAAGTTCTGAGGAATGTTTTCCTTGGCTTGAAAAAATAACAAATTCAACAAATACATCTCGAAAAAAAAAGCCTTTAAAAAAAACTTTATAACTAAATTAAACCTCAAGGTGTGTATTGGGCCGGTCCGGGCCGGCCCGCGGTCCAGATCAACCGGGTTTGTGGGGGTCCGGGCCGGGCTTAAGCAGAAGAGAGCGACGGGCCGGCCCGGCCCGATCAACAAATAATCCGACCCAACCCGGACCCATGACCCGGTCAGGATAGGACCGGGCCGATCCGGTCTGGGTCCGGGCCGGTCCACGGTAGGGCCGAGCCGGCCCAATTATATATATATATATATATATATATATATATATATATATATATATATATATATTTTCGGGCCGGTCCGGTTCAATTTTTTTATTTACTTATTTCTTTATATTCAATTACTATTTCCAAAAAAAATAATATATATATATATATATATATATATATATATATATATATATTACAATTATTATTTTCTAAAAAAAAATTGAACCGGGCCGTCCGAATTGGACTCGGCCCGACCAGAGGATGGACCGGGCCGAACTGGACTTGCGGTTCAGATCCTCCGACCCAATCCGGACTAGTGGGGGGAGTGGGCCGGAGCAGGCCGGTCCGTTGACCGGGTCCGGACCGACCCAGACCGGATTTGACCGGGCCAAATTCGTGGCAAATTCTGGGTCGGACCGGCCCGTCCATTTACACACCTTTAATTAAACCTTCTCAAGTTTAATCGTGAACTATAAAGAGTCACAAAATATAACAATACATAATAACTCAATAGCATGCGGACATCTGAACCAAGTGTCAATGAAAAAAAAAACCATTGTGCAATGAACATTCTTAGGATCTGTTTGGTAACGATGTTTTCATCGGTTAAGATATTTTTGAAACAAATATTTACAAAAGTATTTTAAAAACTCATATTTGGTAATTTTTCTGAGACATTAATTTTGGTCAGTTCAAAATATTCCAAAATCGATCTAATATAATTTTGGGTGTCTTTATAAGCATCTCAAATCTATAGGTTTTGAGAAATTTTATTATTTTATTTTATTTTTATTCTCACCAAAAATATATAATTATAACTACTAATACCATACTCTATTTTTTCTTTCTTATCTTTGTTTCTCTTCTACTTATTCTAAACTGCGACTACTTTCTTCGGTAAGTTCATAAAAAATTTCTCTCCTACTTTCATCCAAACAATTTTATTATTTCACGTGTTTCTATTATTTTGATCATTATTGACTTCTACCTCCTAATCGAGGCGTAGAGTGAGTGACAGTTCCTGCGTTCGGATGTCAGTTTTCGCGTTCGAGACCGCTAATAAAATCAAACAAAACAGACTTCGACAACACAAATAAAATTTTAGAAGAACTTTTGTTTATATATGGACATATAGATAATTTTATTAATATAAAAAAAATTCAGAATCGCTCGTTAATGAATTACCAAACTTCGCTACTTAAAACCATTCAAAATCGCACTCTCATAATCGTCCATAACGGTATTCAAAATACATCTCGTAACCGCTACTCCTATAGTTATCAAACATGACTTAAAAAAAATAAAAATAAAATAAAATATTGTACATAATAAAAAATTACTTGATATCTTTTATTCTACATCAAGACCATTTTGTATGTCAAAGTTTGGTGCACCTAACCCATGACCCACAAAAATACAAAAATCCCTAAACGTTTAGAAAAAAGAAAAAATAAATAAACGTAAGATTTCATTAATCCACTCACTAATCATCCTCTAAAAACTTTTCAAAAATGTTTCATATTCCACCCCGCAATATTCTAGAACTTATAAACCATAATAACCAAAGGCTTTTGATAAGGGCACTACCATATTTACTTGGGGCTAGCCCAGGATTGGGGCTAGCCCACTAAAGAGGAACTTTTACTTATACTAATCCAACATTTTACTCATACTAGTCCACTACTTCCAAACCCTCCCAAACCCTCCCCACCCGACCGGAGCCCTCCCCCCTCCCGCCGTCCTCCTCCGCCTCCTCCCCCGTCCTCCACCGTAGCCTCCCGTCGCCGCACCTTCCGTCGTCGTCGCCGTCAAAACCAAAAAAGAAAATGAAAAAATAGAAGAACTGTCAAAATTTGACATATATGTTGATTTTTAGGACTGTCAAAATTTTGACAGTCCTACCAATTGGAAGTACTGTCAAAATTTTGACAGTCCTAAAAATTAAACATATATTTTTAGGACTGTCAAAAGTTGGAAGGACTGTCAAAATTTTGACAGTCCTACCAATTTCTAGGACTGTCAAAATTTTGACAGTCCTAAAAATTCAACATACATAATTTTGACAGTCCTAAAAATTCAACATACATTTTTAGGACTGTCAAAATTTTGACAGTCCTTCCCATTGGTAGGACTGTCAAAATTTTGACAGTCCTAAATTTTTTTTTTCTGTTAATTTTTTTTTGGTAATTGTTGGGGGGGCCAATTTCAAAATATCCTTAAATTTTTTATGCTTAAAATTTGTTAAAGTATTCTGTTATTTAAAATAATAAATTTATTATTGGTACATTAAATATTTGTAAAAAAAAATTACCAAAAGTAAAATTTGGAGGTCAAAACATCATTTTTTTGCGATTCTAAAAATTTGGGAAGTCCGTCAAACGGAGAAACGGTTTATCCCGAAGTACTTTTCCATACGGTCATTTTGGCTCAAACTGGAGCTTGTTTCAATCTCCCAGTCAAAAGTTATGATACTTTAAAGTTTTATATTTTATATTTTTGCCTGTAATATGTACGTCTTACTTCGGATGAAAATTCTCTCTACACGAATTGTGTTACTCTCGTCGAAAACATACAAATAGACCTATTGTGTGACGAAAAACGATTTGAAAACAAATAGTTATGGCCGTTTGAAGTCTGATCGACGGCAGACGTAATATTCGTACGGTAGATTTTTTTTTTTTTTTGGTTCAATGATAAAATATTTTATTTTGGATGTTAAACTAAATAAAAAAATTAAAATCCAAAACTAACTAAATAGAAATAAACTTAAAAAAAATCCTGACAATTAAAATGAGTACTGTCAAAATTTTGACAGTCCTCATTGTTTGTGGGACTGTCAAAATCCTAACAGTCCTAGTTTTATATAAAATTTTCAGTGGGTTAAAATTAGGACTGTCAAAATTATGACAGTCCTAACAATTTGTAGGACTGTCAAAATTTTGACAGTCCTTCCAAGTGGTAGGACTGTCAAAATTTTGACAGTCCTGATTATAACAATTTGGGCTAGCCCCAAGTAACTTTGGAAAACTTGTAATTTTGGGAAATGAGACTGTCAAAATTTTGACAGTCCTAACAATTTGTAGGACTGTCAAAAATTTGACAGTCCTTCCAAGTGGTAGGACTGTCAAAATTTTGACAGTCCTGATTATAACAGTGGGCTAGTCCCGAGTAACTTTCATGATGGCAAACTTGTATTTTTTTCTAAATTTTCAATGGGCTAGTCCCGAGTAAAATGTGTAGTGCCGTTATAATTACCCTAACCAAACTACTATCCCTCTACCTCTACATGGGACCCACAGGGTGCAATATAGGTCCTCCTTTTCTAGGTCTCTTTTAGGAGAAGCATTTTATATTCATGGCACATAGAAAGGCGGTGAGAAGAAATTGAGAGAAATTGGAGAGGTTGGTTTTGAAGAAAGAGATTTGCATAGATTTTGCGTAGATTTGCATGGTCACCTCTCTCTCTCTCTCTCTCTCTCTCTCTCTCTCTCTATTTGTATGCTTTTTCACATAAAAGCAACATTTAATGGTCACTAGAGGGTTTTGTTGAGGAAGAATTGAGATGGGTCTTTATTTTCTCACCTTACCATGATGTGAACCACCCAAAGGTACGATCTTTGTGCGTTTACTGGATGCAATTTTGGTTCTCCACTGCTAAAAGTCCAATGTTTAATAAGAAAATTGATGAAATGAGTGTTCTTGATGGCTGTCTATGTTAAAGATTAGGTTTTTTAACGAGAAAATATGTCGAAAGAAGTGTTCTTGATGGTTGCGTATATGTTGGGTTGTATTGGGTTCCGTATGGGTTTCTTTATAACTAAATGCAAAATTTGTATCTTGATTGTTTTCTTTTATTCTAATTTTATATTCTAAATTTTTTTTTTTTTTCAATTCGATCATCTCGATTTCTGCCAAAAAAAGCGATGAAAGAAGTGTGTTCTTGAGACTTGGAAACAGATGTTTCAATTTGTAACTTCATGAAAAATCTGGGTTTCGATTTTTTTTTTCCTTCTTCTTCTTCTTCCTTCTTATATTTTTCTTGTTTAAATTGGATGAACTTCTTTGGTTTGTAGATTTCAAATAATAAAATATTTCAAATAATTTATAGAGATTTCTAAAGGTGGTGATCATTATCCCTTTCTCTTGTTGTTATTGTAGGTTTTTAATGGTATCAAAACAAATCTTGTTTTATAGATGGTCCATATATTATTAAAAAAAATCATGGCATTATGCTTCCTTTTGTCTTTTCTCCTCCATGATCATTAAAGGCAATATTGGAATCAACATAGTTTAATCAAGGATTAAGTAAGTTTATTTATTTGAAGGTTTTTTTATTGATGATTATGGTAGGAAACTTTTGGGTCAGATAGCGTCTTTGTACTGTAAATGGATTCTTAAAGGAAACTTTTTGGTCAGATAGCGTCTTTGTAAATGGATTCTTATCGTCGAAAATAAGATTTTTAATGAGAAAAATGACGAAAAAAGGGTTCTCGATATATGTTGGGTGAATTCATGTGGAAGACTGAAATGGTAATTTGAGGTTTTGTAACAAAGATTCCATATCGGATTCCAAATGGGTCTAACTTCATGAAAATCCGCATCTTGATTGGTATCTTCTATTTCAATTTAATTTGTTGATTCTTTAATTTAAGTTAGATAGTCATTATATTTGTTAATTGAAAATCAATTTTCAATAGACTATAGAGATGGTAAAGATGGTAATTGCTCTCTCCTTTTCGTATTGCTAAATAATTTTACATTTTCTTGTTGGTATTATTGTTGATTATCCAAATAGAACCTTAGGATGATGATGCTTTTCTTTTGTCTTTTCTCTTCATGAACAATAAAGGCAATATTGGGTTCAACATAGTTTGATTAAGAATAACTGAGTTCATTTATTGAAGAATTTTTCATTGCTGGTTTGAAGGAATCTTTGGAATAAGTAATAGAATTTGATGAGAAGTAATGGTAACAAGGTTTGGTGATTTACTATTAGATTGGAAATAATGATTACCATATTTTGGGTTTTAGCACTATATGTTCTTGCATCTGTTTTAGCATATTGGGGGAATACATGAGCTGATTTTACTATTTTGGAAATACAATAACTATATTTTATGATAAGGTTATATCATTATATGCTTTGATTATATTCTGAAGAATTAGCACATTTCAAAAGAGACAATGACATGATCCAAAATTTTAGAATGTCAATAAGTTTTGTTACTTCCTGTTTGTTTTATCTGTAATGAATAAAAGAAAAGTAAACGAATGGGAGACATACATTAAATTGTAGCCTAGTTAGGTTTATATTTGCTCTTTCTTTTGCTGGGAGTAGTTTTTTGGTTGAGGATTTGCGTAAGTAAATACATCGTGCTATTACTAGAACTACGGACTTGTTATTCTAGAAATTTGTCTTTTCTAAGTTTTCTTCCTTGTAGTTATTTCAGCATTTTCTCTCTCTAGGAGGTGTTCAAATTTGTTAGTATGATGTAGACTCAAGAAAAAAAAATGCCATAATGCTAATTTGGATCATAGGTAAAGAATAATACAACTTTTGGAATGATTCTTGCATCAACTGGTTCACTTGGTGTTATGATATGATTATGAAAGTTACATGGCATAGAGGTTGATGTTGAATTGTCTCTGAACTGCAAGGTTCAAAGTATCGGTATCGGAATCGGTATCGGACCATTCCTATGAGTATCGGGATCGGCGGTATCGGTAGTATCGGCGATTTCGGATCGGAGTATCGGATTTTTTGGTATCGGAAAGCAAACAACTATTAGTAAATTATTAACATTTTCGAGAATATATTTTATACATTTATGCATAATTTAAAGTATTTCCAGTATTGTTTCTTAGTATTTTTGATATTGAATGAAATAGTAGTCATAATTGTCGATTGATTTATATGCGATAGATAAATTTTTCTCTTTTATATGTTTTTACAACCTTACTATGCTTTTACACCCTTGCTAATTGGTTTTTTAATTCAATATTTTTTGCCGAATTGACCGGAAAAGAGACCTCTAATGTCGGTATCGGTCAGTATCGGATATCGGTCGGTATCGGATCGGGACATGCCAAACTGTATCGGTATCGGCCGTATCGTATCGGTATCGGCCGATACTTTAAACTATGCTCTGAAGCAATAAACCTAATTAGGCAATATTACTGAAGAAGCTTGTGTTTACATTATGGTCTTGTATGTTTATGTTTTATTTTATTTTCTTCTCTTCTTTTTTTATGCACCATATTCTTTTCCTTTCTTGGACAAGACAAATTTTGAATGGATATATTTACCTGTGCAACACACCATTTGACGGTCTTCTTCATTACTTGAAGGTTGTTTTCACAAAGATCTCTAGACAGAAAGTAGTGGAGTTTGTTCTTGTTAATATCCGGGTTGAATTAGGTAGTGAACATTGTATCAAGAAGATAGATCTCCATATCCTTTTTCTTTTTAATGGTTAGTCACTAGTAGTTTTGAAATTTATAAATCAAGTTTTTCTAGAACCATTTCTTAATTCTTATATCTTTTTCTATGTTTCTGCTTAAGGTTGATAAAGCAGATATGTTTAGCTTCGGTGCACGATGTAGTTTGACATTAAGTACTAGTAGTTAGCAGCTCAGACCAGGACATCTTTTTCATCTCTTTATTTTGGTATGTGATGGATCTTATTTCTTGTAAAGTTTTATCTCATTAGGAATATGTTTATGGAAAAACTCAACACCTAGCATACTACTAATACTAAACATCATTTTAATGGTATACATCTTTTCAATATTTCTTTTCTTCACTTATAGATATGACGGACTTTAGATTCCAAATGTTGGCATTAGTTTGTAGTATGTACTAAAAGTTGTCTCTTTGAACATTTAGAAGTTTGTTGGAACCCATCTTAATGTGGGCATCCAAAGAAAAGAAAAACAAGTTTATCTTGTTGATACATTTTCATTCATTTTATAATATTTGTTAAACAAATAGTAGGAAGCATCTGAAGACATCTAAAATTGGCTCTCTATATGGGATTTCATCAGCACAAATAGAACTAATTGAATATAATGAGAGAGAAAATGTTGTAAGCTTTAATTTTGAAGTAATTAATTAAATGGAAGTTCTAACTAAGAATACCTGCTACGCTCTAAATAGCCAAAGAAATCTAGTGTTTTCTGACCAAGACTGAATTAGTTTGAATGACTTTTGGAGTACACTTTCTTCTTTTTTAGCCTCAATCTTGTTTCATTGTGTTGTTGCAGTTTTTGTGTATTTGCTGTTCTGCTATCTGTAGCATTTAGTCAGAGAGTTCAAGCTCTATTAGAATGAACGAAGGAGTGGTTGAGAAGGTTGTCATCTCAGTAACCCCGGATACAGTCAAGCCTGAAGAAACAGCAAGGAGAAACTCAACAGGAAAATTGGCTATCAAAACCTTGCCATCTCTTTCAAGCAGTGATGACAAGCTTCTCCCTCACTATCTTCGAGCTTCTACTAGTTCATGTCATGATCACTGCAAGTATGGAACAAAGCATGTATTTGATGTTAAGAAAAGAAATCCCAATTTCCGCAGATATTCAGTCAACAATAATATCCAGCGTGAGAAACAGGACAAGGCGAAGATTTCAACTATTCAAGTGAGAAGAAAGAGCACAAAGCTTGAGGTGAAGACTACTCACCCAAAAGACGAGCTTCTGGATATACCTGATGTTGTCAAGCAGAAGGATATTCCGCTTTCAGATGCAAATAATAATCTAGAAGAAGAATCTGAAAGCATCACACTTATGGCTCCATCACCCTTCCATGAAAGCAATATTTCTCTGGATCATAGACCTGATAGTGAAGGTGACGGTTTATTTGACACACTTAAGAATCTGGAAGAAGAATCATATGATATATCAGACAACATCAAGCAAATGACTTCATCACCATTCCATGAAAGCATCACATCCCTTGAGTGCAAACCTTCCAGTGAAAGTGAGGGATTATCTGGACGACCTATAAGCATTAGGACAGTGAATCTATCATCTGTGCATCATCTGGATATGCCTGACGATCCCGAAACCATCGAGTTAGGGACCCCCTCGCCCGTTGAGAAAAACATTACATCTCATGTGCCTACACCTCTCACCTGGTCAGAAGGATCATCAGATGGGTCTGTGAGCATGGAGTTAGAGGTCCAATCACCAACTCATACTCCATTGAATCAAGTAGAAGAAATATCCGGGAAGTCTTTAGGGGTGGAGTTAGTGACACCAGTGAAAATCAATGAATCTGAAGAACCCCATAGAATTACCGCATCTGCTCCAAAAAGCTTGAAACCTAAGACTTCACTGGCTACCAGGAAGAGTGTTGCATCAGTCAAGCTTACACCTACAGGTCGAGCAGAGAAAACATCCGAGGGGGCTTCTAGTGTGAAGCTAAAGGTCTCATCAACCAACCACCAAAGTTCTGCAGGCAACAAAAAACAAACTGGGATGAAGAGTCTGAAAATAGTTGAAGGAAAGAAAAGAGAGGCGGTGAAGCTGAAGACTGACCTATTAAGGGATAAAACTGAGGTGTCGGAAAGAGATGAAGCTAGCATGGAGAAGAAAGATGAAGTAACTTTGAAACCCAAATCGACTGAAGCAAAGATCCCGTTACCTGTTAAGGGGCCTATTACATCAATCTCACCAAGAGTTATCAAGAAAAAGCTGTTATCACCTATTAAGAGTATTGAAGTACCTGCTGGGTCCTCTCTACCCCCGAAATTGAAGACCCCAATGGCGAAATCTACATCAGCAATTGTCTCGTCACCAATCAATATCAAGAAAAAGGGCCTATCGCCTGTTAAGAGGATAGATGCACTTGCTGGATCCTCTCCCGCTCTGAAAATGAAGACTCCAACTGTGAAATCAACGCCACCCCTCGTCTTATCAGAAAGGTTACCTGTTCGACAAAGCCAAGGGAACAAGATGATCGGGAGCAGATACCAGTCTGAACCTACACAAGAGAATGTGCTGAAGCCATCAAGAGCTTCTCTGGCACCCAAAACGACTGCTAGGGGGGTTTCAAGCATGAAATCAACAAAATACAGAGGCCCAACACTTTCCCCATTGGAGAGCGGAGCAAAAATTGGCCAATTGGAGCGGATTAGTGACAAAGTCAAGAAGCCAAAACCAGTGAAGACGGTTGCGAAGGCTATAAAGACACCCCAGAAAAACATTCAACGCTCATCATCTACAACCTTCTCACTAACTTCTTCCTCGTCATCATCAGTTTCATCGCATGTGAAAGAAGACCATGAGGATGATCATGAGTGCAGACCAGTCGGGGAGAATGATTCTGTATCCAATCACAAGGAAACAAAGAGAGAGACACCAGCTAAGTCTCTGAAAAGTATGAACAAACAGAGACTAAGCAGCAATGCAACTGTTCACACAGGTGATAAGCAACCTTCTTCTCACAAGTTGAATTTCCGTAGAGGTAAGGTAGTGAGCCCCAAAGCTGAAACCAATGCTCCAAGAAAATTGAGATTCAAACCAAGAGTTGCGTGTGAGAATGAAAATGGTAAAGAAGTAATAAGGAGAAGTTTAAGTTTTAGAGTGAGGAGGAGAGCATCAATTGGCTCAATAACCGACTTGATTGCACACAAATCAGAAGCTTCATCTGTTGTCCAGAGACGTCAAGATGTGCAAGAGAAGAAAGACACGCAAGGCTTTCTCAATCACACAGATGATAAGCATCAGCCTCCTCACAATTTAAGTTTCCTCAGGGGTAAGGAAGTGAGCCCTAAATCTGAAAACAATGGTCCAAGAAAATTGAGATTCAGAGCAAGAGTTGTGAACGAGAGCCCCAGTGGTAAAATGGTATTGCGGAGAAGCTCGAGGAGGAGAGGGTCAATTGGCTCGGCAACTGACTTGGTCACCGCCAGTTCAGAAGCCCCACCAGTTGTCTTGAGACATCAGGGTGTGCAGGAGAAGAAAGAAGCACAAGGCTTATTCAATCACGTTATCGAAGAAACTGCTAGCAAGCTTGTTGAGACCAGGAAGAGCAAGGTCAAGGCTCTAGTCGGCGCTTTCGAGACTGTGATCTCTCTCCAGGAAAGCAGCAGAACGACACCAACAGCCTGAGTTTCAGTTCCATGTTAAGAATGTTTACTTCTTTTGAGTTGAGAAGGTTATACAGTGTTCTCTATAATGTGGTTTGTTGTCTCATCCTGCTTCTGTTTGTGAGTGCATTTCTTTTCTTTTCAAATCTGTACATAGTAATAATGTGGTTCTTCTCGTACTTATCATACTTCAAGTTGAATAAAACCCATAGATTCTGGGTAGCTGAGAGTTGTCTTGATTGAATAATCATCTTTTATAAGGTTTCTATTTGAACGGATTCGTTTTTGGTTCTTGTATGCTATTTTTGGCTTATGGAACTAGCGAGGATTTGGTGGTCAGATAAGTATTGTTCTATGCAAATGGGGATTGAATATTTGAAACTTATTGTTGTCAGTAATTTCTTGTCCCAGATTTCTTAACAAGTAGTTTCCTCCCATCAGTTTGTTCACTTTGATGTGAACATCTGGATTCTACTGTACTCTCCAGAAGAGATGATTGGGTACCTCATACAATATATAGTTAGAAAAGAAAAGAAAGCACACAGGGCTCTCTTTCTTGTGATTTAAGCCTTGAGCATCTCCAACCTTCTTGTGAGTTTGGGAAAAAAATTTGCCACATAGAAATCACACTTTCTTATTTCAAAAATCATTCTCCAATGCAAATGTGAAGTTGGTTGTAAAGTTGATATGACAATGACATAACAATGACAATGTGAAGTTGGTTGTCTAGATCTAGCCAATGGACTTCACAATAACTTTATTCAACATCAGCAATTATGAATAAAAATATTTATAAAAAAGGGAAGTCGAAAAATTGTCTCGTAAGTTGAAAAAAAATATTTTTTATTGTCTTCTCAATACATTTACATTGGAGAATACTTTTCTTTCTCATTGTCTCGTGTGAATATAATTTTGCTACATAGAAAAATTATTGTCTTGTACCTTATGTCACATAGGAATCACAACACAAAACAAACAATAGGATTGGAGATGCTCTCAGATATGGAATTGAAGTTTTATAGTGTTCTGCATGCCTTTTTATTCTTCAGTTATTCGAAGTATCTCTGTGATCCGAGCTATTTGTGTGCACCTCTTTTAAATCTCCTTTTCAAGGGCTTTCAGCAACTCCTTTTCATTTTGTAGCTGCAAAGCAACCAAATGTTGGAGTGCAGCAAGTGTGTGTGTGTGGGTGGCTGGGGTGGGGGGGGCGCGGGGGAGGGGTGGGTGCGTGGGTAGCTCCAGTTTAATGCAACTAGGTATGTTGCGGTGTGAATCGTGTGATTGTGCCCCTTCAATTCCTCCTCTCCCCATTGGTGCATATTGTATCATCCATCAATTTGGCCCCAATATCCTGTGGAAAAATTAGCCATTCTTTCTCCAATTCAACTTGCTCAATGGAAACTCGATTTATATTTTCTAACACTGCTCAATGGAGTGTTGTTTGGTATGCTCTGCAAATACAGCAAGGTAGAAAGCTTCAGTAAAGCTGCTTTGTATGAGAGCCCTGCTATATTAGATCTTAAACAAGCAGCCGTGTTAGCGGTAGGGGCTGTTTGGTTCCACAAAGTGGAACAAGGTAAAAAATTGAAAATTAATATTTTGTATACGCAATTGCAAAAAAATGGAACAAAGTGAAAAATATTTTGTTCGGATTCAAAGTGGAGGTTAGAAGTAAAAAATTTAAAAGTTTGATGTTTTGTTTGTTGTTGAAGTGAGTGAAAAAGAGTAACTTTTTCATGAAGTGACATGAAGAGTAAATCTTTTTTCTACTTTTTGTCAATGGTTATTTGTACTGACCTCTCGTATGTTTTATATTTATTATATGAAATTCACTTATTTTGAAAATAATTACACGGACCTTTCGTATGCTTTTTGTTTTAAGGATAATTAGTGTAATTGTTTTCAAATTCCAATTCCATGACATCAAGATTTACTGTTTATGTCAAATCACAGTAAATTTTGTCTGCAAATTCTCTAAATAAATACATGAATTGGTCCAAAATTTAAATTTCAACCATTTATCCAAATTTACGAAGCAAACAGCCGCCCCCTCCAACCATAATAGCTAAATTGTGTCAGAGCAACTCAAACTATAATAACCAAATTGTGTTAGAGTTTGGCTAGCTAACTTTAAAGATTTTGTCCCAAAACTAAATTTAGCTTGCCAAAAAGATGAGGGAGCTCCAACCATGATATCTAAATGGCTAGCTAGTCATATTATTTTAATCACAAAAATTTAATTTAATAAGTTTTGCAATTATTTTGTAAAGTAAGCTTTAATAAATATTTATAAAAGCAAATTCTAAAAGCATTATCAAAGTTATTCAGAACTGTGTAATTTTTTTGACTATTAAAATAATTTAATAGTCCTTCTAATAGGTAGGGCTGTCAAAATTTTTGATAGTCCTAAATCTTTAGTACTATCAAAAAATTTGACAGCAGTCCTACATTTTCAAGACTATCAAAATAATTGATAGTCCTTCCAATAGATAATACTGTCAAATTTTTTGACAGCCCTAATGGGCTGTCCTGAGCAAAAATTGATGTGCCTTTAGAAATTTTTTTTATAAAACTCAGAGACCATAATACTATTTTTTTTTAATTAAATTATATTTTTAAAAAATTCTAATTTTTTATATTAATTTATAAATTTAAAGTTCCATTATTATATTTTGCCAAAGTAAAGGTATAATTATTAATGTCATCGTTAGTGTTTGTAATTTAAACTATACTAGAATTGTATTTAAATTTAGGTTAAATTACAACTGTATACCCTCAATTATTCAAAATGTTCAACTTGATACCCTCAATTTTGATAGGTGCTAATTTAATACCCTGAAAAAAAAATATGGACCAAATTGTAACGCTACTCACTCTGGCCTCCCCCCCCCCCCCCTCCTCTCTCCAGCATCGGCAACCGGAGGAGGGAGGGCACAGTATGTCAAGCCCCGATCTCCCGCTGGAATCGGCCGTCCCCGCTAGGTGCGAATCACCGCGCCAGCGCTCCCGCGGGACGTACGTTTCCATCGGGACGCGATGCCGCACGAGCCTGGGATTGCGTCCGTGCAAGGCAAATACCGAAACGGCCGTTGATAACTAGTTCACAGAGTCGTCAAAGCGGAAACATAAAATGAACACAAGTATTGAATCCAAATCAAGCTCTTTATTGATATGAAGTAAAGATTTCAAGCGGCGCTAGGCCGAGATTACAAACCGCTCATGCTCTCTCTCTCTCTCTCTCTCTCTCTCTCTCTCTCTCTCTCTCTTACAATGAGTATGCCCTTAGGCTTAGAACCAATACAAACGATCTGGATGAGGATGTTCCCATACATTATGTCCCGTATATGTGAGCTCCAGGTCCGTCCGTCACGCTCCAAGACGCCAAGTGCGGTCCGACGCCTCATTGCGCTAAGCGATCTTCGAAACCGTACGAGTTCCCCCTGCACCCTGCATGCAGACTGGTTGGGTATCAGTACATTGAATGCACTGGTGGGGAGGCCTCTCGCCCACGCCACAAAACAAGCACGTTTATTAGTTATGTGCACCGACTGGTTTCGTTGTCTTTCTATTCTTTTGTCTTAGGATCAGTTACATGGCAATATAAAGAAAGTAATCTCCGTGTCAACTCAATGGTGTCATAATAATGAACAATTGAGTTTACCTTACCATTTCTTACCATTCGGCCTTCCCTGTCATAAGCAGCAATATAAACAATAATCTACGGAATATCAAGAAGCAACTATGAAACCCAAGTGTTATGCCGTGCCTCTGCCTCACAAGACCCATTTTACTAGAACTATGTGTGATACCGTGCATCCATTATACTTATGCAAATTATCGTGCAAACGCACTCCTTCCCGTTTCTCCTTTTCTCAATGCGGATAGCCGCTATGCAAACATGACTTATCTATATGAAGGTCACTGGCTCTGTTAGCCATAATGCACATAATCTACGATGGACGGCCGTCTTCCCAGCTCAGTTGCTAGCCTTGTTGGGCCTCCTAGCCGTCTAACGAGTCGACGCCCATCCAGGTCGGTAGCAAGCCTTGCTGGATGTCTCGCCCTCGCCCGCTAGTCATCAGCTAGCGTATCGCCAGGAATACACTGGCACTGTCCTCCCGGGCCGACACGATTCGGATGCCTCAGCAATTGTGTCGAGGAATCTCTCTACCTGGTGCGCAACCAGTTGTCCGTGACCATGCAACTACTCCCCCACTTCCAATCCTAGCCGAGGATAACTCTCGGATCAGTCTTTGCCGAGGACAACACTCGGATCTTTTCTTCCTTACGCAGCTCTCTGATTAGAGACTGCCTCGGTGATCTGCATATCTCGAGTACCTTCCTTTCCATCCATCTCCTGACTCGGAATGACTACTTTATAGCCTTCCTCGTCTATGCATGCAACATGATTTTACTTCATCCCGTGTTATGTTCCGTATTGTGCAACGCCTCAGTATAAACTCACACTACTTTATAGCATATATGAAGAAAATTACTACATTCCAACTCAACAATCCCGACTACGCAAATAGCAAGTAAAATCTCCATGTTCTATACAGTGATAAGACGGGATTATCCCCTTAGCTATGTGCGTTCATCTCTTTTATTAGCATGCAAAGGTTATCGCCTGTAAACTAGCATGTAACATTCATTTTCTTAGTGTGCAGCTAAGTAGAGACAGGTTCACCGGGGCCACCCACCTTAGCGATGTATCACATCGGTCGAGCGAGACTTCCGGACGCGCCTCTGATAGCCTAAGTCTGACTCCATTGAAGATTCTAGCATAAATCCCTTGCATCGAACGAGACATCTCGTTGAGCGAGGCGGGTTGAATGGCTACACTTATGCCGTTTGAATCGGCCCTCCGGGTTGAGCGGAGCGGGTCGTTACATCATACACCACTCAGAACAAGTCTCGTCCTCGAGACTTCCTGAGCGCAACTCGTACTAACGCACATCATCTAAACCAAACTCCATACACCTTGTCTAACTTCCAAGGACTGTCTTAATACCATAATCAATTATTTTTCTCACCATGCGTTATGCCAATACTTAGCCAACTCTCATCGAACGACTCTACCGTTTCAATGCTATCGAACTATACTCAACTCAATCGTTGCACTCTCGACTCAAAACCTACTACACCTGGCGCAGGATTGCAATACCCAAGCACGGAGTATTTTATAACTTAATGGGCACTTACAACTCATAATTGGATGGTCTTGCCCAACTAGCTATGTTATCTCCATAGGAGCCCAACGCAACCGAACGCATTGACAGTTTACTTGACGTTGCCCATCGAAACCCATCGTTACGCCTAAATCCAAAAGTTTGAATCTCGGCTAATTTTCCAATCTCGTTTGCATCAAATCTCTCTGATTCACCGCCCAATCTCGCTAAGTAAGTCGTACCCAATCACCTAAGTTTTCTGACTCAGTTTATATTGCGCCTTAGCACAGAGCTAACTCGCCCACCTGGGGGTACGCTCTAATCCTTCCAGTCTTTTGGTACAATCGAACTTAACTTCCTATTCGTTTTACTCGTTCCGTTCGCACTAGTGGTTAATCATTTATTCGAATGATCCCTTTGTACAACTATTGCATTCCCAAACTTAGTCTCGCACTGCGCCCTGGCGCAGAACTATCTCGGTAGTATGAGAAACGATACAATCTTTCCTTTACGAAAATTTAGGTTGAGGCTAACCTATTTTAGTTGCCATACTCATCCATGCGAATCCGAACATTTTCCTTTGTAGCTGCATCATAGTTATGCATATTGCTAAGTCTGGATCGTACCCATATTCAAGGCGTCCCCCAAATATGTGTATTTCAACCAAGCTTAGTGACAGCTAAGTCTGACAAGCTACTCGTGAAAATCTTTCGAAACACGGATCGTTCTGCTATATGAATGACCGAACTCTGGTTCGATTTAGTTATCGACCACTCCAATCTCACCCAAATCCAAGTTTAGCATTACTAGTAGCAACGCACATCTTCCGAGCATCGATCCAACTCATCACGCCAACTTATCTTCAATATCACCAATTCAATCGTGAAAGTTTCGTCCAATAATTCTCTAATACCATCTTATTTCTCACCGTCGTATAACCGATTTGACCAAATCAATTATTACCCGAGTCCTATCTTGTATTACGTTTGTTTCAACGCGAACGTTGCTAGTGTATATTCCCAATTCCAAATCCTAACTCTAAGTCTCGTTGTCCCAGTTCCATCATTCTTCCTGAACGATACTCTGAAGTCAGCCACTCCAGTTTAACTCAAGGCACAGGGTCGTCTGCCTAGCCACTAGGTCAGCTCGCAAAGTCATAGGTACAGTTCAATTTTGTGACTCATCGTGCAACCGCGTTGCACAACGCTCGCCCCAAACACCCTAAGGTCAAACCATTGTTCCTTTACACGGGTATTCTACCCACGCTCGTTTCACTCAGATTTCTAACATCGAGCACAGATTATCCTAACACACCAATACGTTCGTTCAACCGAACCCACGATACGCCCACGTTGTAGGTCTAACCCATCGATTCGCACACACTATCTCTATCATCACGTTTGATATAATTCACCAACCCATCCTTTTCTTCGCCTGTATCACTAAGCCACAATTCCATTATAAATCATCGATGTATATCATAACTCTAAGTCGTCCAACTTGATCTGCGTATTCCGTTCATGAAACCATCCCGTACATCATATTTCATATTCTAAACTAACTCCTCACCAAAAATCCTTAGATTTATTTATATCCTGAAACTTGTCTTATCATATCGAGCCACAAGTCAAAATGATCCTTCAATTGTCACAGTCCGGTCTTCCGCAAGTTCAATCATCCCCGTCGGACGTGATATCACCACGCTAACGCTCCCGCAGAATGATTGTCCTAATCCGGACGTGACGCATGTGCGAGCAAGAAGTCGTACTCGTACAAGACAAGAAGGTCAATCGTTATGGTTATCATCGAACGAACAGACATCTTATATTCACCTTTCGTTTTATCCCAAGTTGTACATTGATCCACCAAGCCATGTTCTTCTTAAAACCGTTCTTACCGCCACCAAGTTCGCCTAACCAAACCATCCAACTTCAATATTACCATTTGATCGCTTCTTAGTCTACTCTTGGCATTCCTCAAACAACTAAATTCAAGTCCCAAACCCAAGTCTATCCCATTTGATACGTTCCATCATCGAGTTCGTTTGGAATAATCACCGAACATGTTCTCTTGAGTTCGATTATCCCCGCCGTACGTGAAATCACCACGCCGGCGCTCCCGCAGGATAATCATTCTCGCTGGGACAGATTTCGGATGTTATCTTTCCGAACTTGATTTCAGGATCGCTCTTCCAAACTCCAAGCCAAATTTGTTACCGCTTACCTCGATCCATCAAAATCATAATTTTACTAACTTGCATCAATCCGAGCTATCTTCCAACCATTGTTATAGTCTAAAATCTCCCAAAAGTGAAATCATCGCATTCGTACTCAAACCGAACTCTATCGAGCGATATCCTACTCAAATTCAAATTTTCCATGCACGTTATCATTCGTTCGCGCCATTGTTTTCAATCGCACTACTCCGATCGCATCTCAGATTATTCAATCTCAACTCAAGCTTTTAATTCGCTTGTTTCAACTCAAAATCGCTCGTACAATCCTTTAAGTTTCTCCGTCCATGTAATCAATTTCAATTGCCCTGAATTCCTATTCGATGTAAGTCTTATCCCTTATTCAAATCATTATAACTCGTTCGAACCAATTATTGCATGCTCCTCCAAGTTCGCTTACTTGCTAGGCATTGTTTATTTATACTAAGGCTTTACCCGATCTCGTCGCTTGCCGCTAGACTCGCTTAATACTCCGAAATCCCTGATTTGTTCGAATACTTCTAAGCCGACCAATACACCACTCAGGGTTCGAGTTATACTCCATGAATCTATAAAACTCACTATATCCACAATTTGCATAATCGAACAGGGGACTTATCGCATACACCACTCAGGAATCGAGTCATCCTAATAACTCTTGAATCCCGTTCGCATCCTTCACTCGTATTCCCAATTAGTTCCTTAGAACTCCAACACGATCCCTATTTGTCGCCTTAACGATCTTAGACTCGTATGTACCCCTATCGATAGTCCACCATACAAATATGTTGTAAATCATAACTTATCGTTATGGATAACCGTCCAAACTATATCTGAAAATTCCATACACTATTCCAATTACTTGCCTTAGCGGCACTCCGATAATGTCTCTATCGATTTCCCTCCTAAGTCAAACTTTATTCTCATCCGAACAATACCCAAATCTCGCTGCAACCCACTAGCACCAAGGGTCTTGGTGCACGATACTCAACGCAACTTGGCCAAAAGGCCCTGTGCATAGACCACTGCCTGAACGATATTCTCATCCCGCACTCTACTCGCTTGGTGTTTTCATATAGACTTATAACTTATCGATTATAACACGAGCCTACTATCACAATGTCTTTCACAGGTTGGGACAAAAGCCCACGCATCATAAACCCGTTCAAGCAATCGTATATTTTACATGCATTTTTCGAAAATATTTAGACTTATTGTATGGAACATCCATCGAAACATCGAGAGAGAGCATCTACCACTTCTTCAATACACAAGTTCAAAACTGAGAGAATCGAAACGAATTCCAAGGACGTAAAGCCGTGCTCTGATACAAATATGTCAAGCCCCGATCTCCCGCCGGAACCGGCCATCCCCGCTAGGCGCGAATCACCGCGCCAGCGCTCCCGCGGGACGTACGTTTCCATCGGGACGCGATGCCGCACGAGCCTGGAATTGCGCCCGTGCAAGGCAAATACTGAAACGGCCGTTGATAACTAGTTCACAGAGTCGTCAAAGCGGAAACATAAAATGAACACAAGTATTGAATCCAAATCAAGCTCTTTATTGATATGAAGAAAAGATTTCAAGCGGCGCTAGGCCGAGATTACAAACCGCTCATGCTCTCTCTCTCTCTCTTACAATGAGTATGCCCTTAGGCTTAGAACCAATACAAACGATCTGGATGACGATGTTCCCATACATTATGTCCCGTATATGTGAGCTCCAGGTCCGTGCGCCACGCTCCAAGATGCCAAGTGCGGTCCGACGCCTCATTGCGCTAAGCGATCTCCGAAACCGTACGAGTTCCCCCTGCACCCTGCATGCAGACTGGTTGGGTATCAGTACATTGAATGCACTGGTGGGGAGGCCTCTCGCCCACGCCACAAAACAAGCACATTTATTAGTTATGTGCACCGACTGGTTTCGTTGTCTTTCTATTCTTTTGTCTTAGGATCAGTTACATGGCAATATAAAGAAAGTAATCTCCGTGTCAACTCAATGGTGTCATAATAATGAACAATTGAGTTCACCTTACCATTTCTTACCATTCGGCCTTCCCTGTCATAAGAAGCAATATAAACAATAATCTACGGAATATCAAGAAGCAACTATGAAACCCAAGTGTTATGCCGTGCCTCTGCCTCACAAGACCCATTTTACTAGAACTATGTGTGATACCGTGCATCCATTCTACTTATGCAAATTATTGTGCAAACGCACTCCTTTCCGTTTCTCCTTTTCTCAATGCGGATAGCCGCTATGCAAACTTGACTTATCTATATGAAGGTCACTGTCTCTGTTAGCCATAATGGACAAAATCTGCGATGGACGGCCGTCTTTCCAGCTCGGTTGCTAGCCTTGCTGGGCCTCCTAGCCGTCTAACGAGTCGACGCCCATCCAGGTCGGTAGCAAGCCTTGCTGGATGTCTCGCCCTCGCCCGCTAGTCATCAGCTAGCGTATCACCAGGACTACACTGGCACTGTCCTCCCGGGCCAACACGATTCGGATGCCTCAGCAATTGTGTTGAGGACTCTCTCTACCTGGTGCGCAACCAGTTGTCCGTGACCATGCAACTACTCCCCCACTTCCAATCCTAGCCGAGGACAACTCTCGGATCAGTCTTTGCCGAGGACAACACTCGGATCTTTTCTTCCTTACGCAGCTCTCTGATTAGAGACTGCCTCGGTGATCTGCATATCCCGAGTACCTTCCTTTCCATCCATCTCCTGACTCGGAATGACTACTTGATAGCCTTCCTCGTCTATGCATGCAACATGATTTTACTTTATCCCGTGTTATGTTCCGTATTGTGCAACGCCTCAGTATAAACTCACACTACTTTATAGCATATATGAAGAAAATTACTACATTCCAACTCAACAATCCCGACTACGCAAATAGCAAGTAAAATCTCCATGTTCTATACAGTGATAAGGCGGGGTTATCCCCTTAGCTATGTGCGTTCATCTCTTTTATTAGCATGCAAAGGTTATCGCCTGTAAACTAGCATGTAACATTCATTTTCTTAGTGTGCAGCTAAGTAGAGACAGGTTCACCGGGGCCACCCACCTTAGCGATGTATCGCATCGGTCGAGCGAGACTCCGAACGCGCCTCTGATAGCCTAAGTCTGACTCCATTGAAGATTCCAGCATAAATCCCTTGCATCGAACGAGACATCTCGTTGAGCGAGGCGGGTTGAATGGCTACACTTATGCCGTTTGAATCGGCCCTACGGGTTGAGCGGAGCGGGTCGTTACACAGTAGTAGGCGGCGGTAGCAGCTGCGGGAGCAGCAGCCGGAGATCGCACGGGATGGCGGGACGTGCAATGGGAGGCCGCGATGTGGGCCGGCACGGAGCAACGCTAGCGCGGGGGCTCGCGGGCACTGGACGGCGCGGTTAGGGGCGGCGAGACGAGGTGCAGGATGGGGGCCGGGGCACGGGACCGCGTGGGGGGTGGCACAGCGAGGTGCAAGAGGGGGGCGGGGCTGCGTGAGAGGGGGGGGGGGGAGGAGGGGAGGGTGGGTGGGTGGGTGTCGCGCGGGAGCGGAGGGGGGGGGAGAAAGAGGAGGGGTAGTTTATTCTTTCTTTTTTTGAATTATGGATATCAATATAAAAATTATTATATAGTTGAGAGTATTAAGTTAGGACATATTAAAGTTGAGGGTACCAAGTTAAACATTTTAAATAGTTAAAAATATCAAATTATAATTTAACTTTAAATTTATTATAAATTTAAATTTTGAATTTAACATCAACAACCCGATCATATTATAATGCCTATATTGCGGTATCTATAATATCAAATCATTTATCATCTGCATTTATTTCGTAAAAGATTTCAAATAGCTCGATTTCATTTTTGTCGAATTCGTGGAGTTGTTGGTTAGTCCTCTTACAAAAAATAATAGCAACAATGCGAATGCTTAAGATGATTACGTGATAATAGTTATTATTGAGTCTAAGAAATTTTGTTAGAGCAGTTGTTACAATATTTGATAATGAATACCTGAGATCACCAAATAACCATGACATCGCGAGATTGTTATTTAAACAATTTAAATTTACATGCAAAAAAAAAAAAAAAAATAGAGATAATAAAAAAGTTAAAAATATACCAGATTATGAAAAACTAAAAGATTTAGATGAAGAAATTTTTTTATTAACAAGAAAACATTAGCTATGTAGCCTTGCTTCAAATAAGTGAGAAATAAGATGAAATGAAATGAAATGAGGTGACGAGGAGAATGGTTAATAAGCTTCGGTTTAGAAAGCTTGAAAAATTACTAAGTAAATGTTTGAAACCAAGACAAAAAAATCAAGATATTCATCATCCTTTAATACATCTTTAATCTGTCCAGGACATAAAAAAATTCGAAAGATCAAAAAATTACGTATAGAAGATAGAAAGTTCAAAAAAATTGAAATTGAGATATTCATCATCCTATACAAAAAATTGTTTATAGAACATAAAAAGTTCAAAAAATTACGTCCAGGATATAAAAGTTTTAAAAATTGCATACAGAATATAGAAATGTCCTTTTTAAGGACGTTTTTGGAACAAATTGTGTATTATAAAATACTCCATTGTGCCAACGCCCTTTAATCCATCTTTAATCCGTCTTTTAATCCGTCTGTTAGAATTGAGAAATAATTAATAATAATATTTGCATCAAAACGTCCTTTAAAATAGCGTGTTTGGACAATTGTTTAAAAACGTCCTCGAAAATTTCGAAACTCTATTGCTCTGGACGCAATAAAATGAAACTTCCAAACTCTATACGCAATTTTCTGAAGAAAAAAAAATGTTTGAAAATGTTATTGTACTGAAACGAAGTTGTATTGATATTGAAATTTAAGAGATATACGTACGAATACACACACGGACACAGACACGGATACAATACGATATATGGAGACAAATATCTCATGTCGTGCAACATAGGTTCCTATTATCTGGTTCTGTTCTATTTGTGCATCCCTCCATGAGCAATTTGACATGTATGTCTTGTACATAAAATATTAAATAGTACAAATGAAGTTAACATTCTGTGGGAGGACTGACTGGCTCAGCGATATTCCCTCTGTTTCAGAAGCAGCGACAGCATGTATGGGGAATTTTCCCTGTTAGTCTTAGCTGCTTTGCCTTCTCCCTTGTTTTAGCTTCATCATTTATTTTCCTCTCCTCCGCTGTCCCTCTTGCTTCACCAGCAACTTTATCAATCCTTGATATCTCTTCACCGTACTTCTGCAAGGCCCTTGCTCGTTTCTGCTCTGACTCATTCTGTAAACCCCATAGGAAAGTTAATCTAAAAGTACAACTTCAAAATTATTGAGGCTGCCAATTTCTCTATACCTCAATGATTGATATGCACTAAATTGTTGTAATCTCAACCATCCTTTAACGAGTTTTGAGTTTTGACAGAATCTTATGCACTGCGTCGTCCTTGTAGAATTGTAATTGGGAGCATAAGGGTATATTGAAAGCAAGGTTCGCATTATCAGTATCGGAATCGGTATCGGATCAGAGTATCGTATTTTTTGGTATCGGAAAGCAAATTAGTATTAAAAAAGTCTTAATAAATCATTAAAATTAGAAAAATATTCTATATATTTAGGCATAATTTTAAGTATTTTGTTGTTTCTTAGTAGTTTTGAAATTGAATGAAATAGTAGTCACCGTTGTCAATTGGTTTACCTGCGATTGATAAGTTTTTTTTTTCTTTTACGTTCTTTTACATCCTTTTCTTATTGGACTTTTACGTTCAATTTTCTTTGTCGAATTTACTGAAAAAAGACCAGCAATGTTGGTATCGGTTCGTATCGTATTGGTAGGTATCGGATCGAGATATGTCAAACCGTATCGGTATCGGCCGATACTCCAAACTATGATTGAAAGCTGTTGTAGTATAGGGGAAAACAGTGATTCCTAGGTCTCCAGCTATATTGAAAGGTGTTTAACTTCCTTAAGATTGCTTTAGAGGAGCATAGCAATGGCAAAAGATCTTGTGTTTTGTTGAAGAATCTACGAGCAAGTGATTTTGATTATATAGTTCCCTTTCGTACTTCTTTCAATTGGTTTAAATTGGTTTTTTTTTTTTATCGGACTTCTCTAAATTGGTTTAAATTGTATTGTCATAGACTTAAAAGGGTTGTTTTTGATAAAAAGGAGGACTAGGAAAGAGATAGTTAGAGAAAATGGATATGGAATTATATTCTTAACCTAGCATATCAAAAGAAAGAATTACAAATTGAATGCTTAGACTAATAGTCCAGAGAGAATTGGTAGATGAACGAATATTGTCAAAATATGTGTTGTGTCCATGTCGTCATGTTGAGGACATATTGAGCATGCAGACACTTCATAATACATTATGACACGCCAAATCAATGTATATATTTCGTCGGTTGTGTTCAATGCACCATGGCATATACTTTGTAAATCATCGTACTTGTGGGCTTTGGTTTCCTTTAGATTTGTCATGTACATTAAGAGAAGTTAGAAAATAATAAATGGTGATGAATATAGCGTAAATGTTAGTGACATCTCCACAACAGCTTAGAAACGACTCAAAAATAAGCAGTCTAAACCGTATGTATATCATCAATTATATAAAATAAAATAAAATAACTATCATATATGCTTTTTTCTTGTGTAGTTGAGAACAAAAATTAAAAGCCATCTGAAGATATTAAAAAAATCCTCAAATATATTCAAATTGTAAATTATATTTAAACTAACAATGTGTTTTATCTAATTGAACACATATCCAAAATTTAAAAATATAATTATAACAAATCATAATTAAAATATATTCAAATCATATTTAAGATATTCTAACATAATTTAATTTTTTATCTAATTTTTTTAATAATATTATAGATTTTTTTTGGTATTTGCGACGCAAGTGAACATGACTAGTCCTATGTAATAAGATCTATATATGAAAGCAATAGTAGTCATTAGAGGTGAGCATTCGGTTAATTCAGTTCAAACCGAACCGAATAATCGAAATCGAATTGGACCGAAAATCGAATAAACAAAACCGAAACCGAACCGAAATTGTCCATAGCCGAACCAAATCGAACCGAATTAAATCGATTTAATTTTCGGTTTATACGATTTTTTGGTTTATTTGCTCTTTTTTTTTAATATATATATATATATATATATATATATATATATATATATATATAAACTAAATTTTCTTATTCGGTTTTCGATTTTTGACGAAACCGAAATCCAAATCGAATATAAAAATTTTGTATTTTCAAAATAGAAATTGAACCAATTTTTTTTTTATCAATTATGATTTTCGGTCCAAAACCATTAGTAGTCATACCTGTTTAAGCTCCAAACGGTCTTTAGCTTTTGCCTTCTTTTCTTTCTCCCATTCCACAATCATGGAAATCGTTTTATCGTACCTGAGTTTGATGGAAGAATCACATGGCCAGGGACTTAGAATACAATGTTATGCAACAGTCTGAAGGTGACGTAGCTTTACCGATTTTTTATTTTTATCATCTCAGCTTTCTCCCAAGCATCTGCTTCTGCTTCTGCGATGCTCTTCCCACCCAAGTTGCCATCCTCCATCTTATTGTCAAATGACGTCATTGCCGGATTTCTAGTGGATGGAGATCTTGAGCCTGATCTCATCTCCTTTCCACTCGCAACCCTCTTACTACCTGTGTCATTGAGATGATTATCAGTCAAAGTTGGTTTTGTGTGATATTGTGATTAGTCACTGTATCTTCGATGGTCGGTTCAGAAGCGGGAGCAGGAAAGTACGATTATTTAGAAGTGTCTAAAGCTGAGAAGAATTTAAACCTGTAAGCGTGATGAGAACGTACGCTAATAATTTTTTTTTGTTTATTAAATATTGTAATCAAATTTATAGATATTTTAATATTTATTAGAATTTATAAAGTTCAGTTCAAAGTTACCGAGAGATCATTCGCGTGGTGATTTTTATGATGTCAAGGTAGATAATCTTTAGTTTCTTGTTACTTTGAAGAACGTGTATTAAAAAAAAAATTTAACTTTTTTTCCAAGATTTCTATCTTCTTTTAAAATTCTGGTCCTGATGTGAAAATTGTTTCTATAAACGTGCTCCTGTCGTCGTAGAAATGAGCTTCAAAATAAGAACTACCGAACCGAGGTTCTTACTAAAGTTAGTTGGCCCTTCTAGGAGTTTATGGCTTCTAAGGATCGGTTGGTCTGTTGTTGCTGGTTTTCTTGTGGAACTGTCACTGAAACTGTATATGATTATACATTGAGAGAAATATCTGTTTTTTTTTTCTTTGTTGTTGAATAAGCAAGTTAGCAAAACGCTATTGTTCATATGTAAGAACTTCTTAATACGCATAGGAATGACAACTTACCAGCTGATTCTTCACCTTCTTTTGTTTCCTTATCAGTAAACCAACGTTTAAAAGACCCGCTGAAATTAGTTTGCTTGATCGTGTCTTCTTCTCTTCTGGTTTTGGTTCTGGGAAGAGATGTTTTTGGCCCTTTAAATGATATTCTCTTCTTCTGTGTGCTGCCTCCTTCCTGTAAGGAGATCGCATATGCAGCTGCTGCAATTGCCATCCCAAACTCACCATCACTGGAGTACTCTCCTTGACTCATTTCTCTGACTGCCACCTACGGAACCACTTTGCGCTTCTTTATCTGCCAATGCCAGACCATTATCACCAATTTCTTCCTATTTTCCTTGGAACAACTTGCTGGTTTCCACCAAATAAACTAGATTGCATTACACACTTGATTAGGTTGGATTTCATACAAGGTTCGCAGTATCCGTATAGGAATCGGTATCGGACAATTCCTATGAGTATCCGGATCAGAGGTATCGACAGTATCGACGGTTACGAATAGAAATATCGAAAAACAAATAGTTAATACAAACTATGATTTTATATGCATTAGTATTATTTTCTTGGTTGAGCTTGATGGGTACCAAACTTTTTTTTTTTTTTTTGACTAGTCATCACCGAATTGTACCTAAACCTCAAAAATACTCCTTTTACATCTGGCTGTAATTGTTGTTAAATAACCTTACAAATCCTAATTTCTTTCCTGAATTAGGATTATCTCAGATCATTGGCCTGGTTATCCTACATCAGAACTCGAATTATGTCCTCTAATTTGCGTGACTAATGTCTACATACAGATACAATGTCAATGTGTGTTGTCAAGTGAATAATTTTCAAATGAGCAGATCTTAAAGGCCATAATATATCCTTACGTGTTATAACTCCCGTTTCCCGGTTTATAGATACTTTGAGTGTATGGTCTATTTTCACATTCTAGTATTGCGTGTTTCTGTTCCTGTATCATGTATCCTTGTGTTCCTGTATATCATGTATCATGTATTCTAGTATTACGTGCTCATGTTCCTGATTTTGTCTAATACTGTTATCCCTGGATTTTTTGCAGTGATATGGCTTAAAACCGCTTTTCTGTTTTTGTGTCTATGGCTGGCGGGATAGTCGGAGGAAATTAAATCAGATTAAGTGACTTATGCAACAATTGATATTTTTGTGGATTTTTTGATGTATAGAATCCATCTATACACTACCCCGGACTTGTAGAGATACATGGCAATGCCATAGACTTTGACTAGGACCAAACGTAGATCGAGGAATCCTGGATTTAGGTTTTCTGACTGTTTCAGTTGCAAAAAAACAAAAATAAAAATAAAAAATCTACCGACGGTATACTTCCATTATAGTGCTACTATATCAACAGTATACTGTCACTGTACTGTGTGGGTTGTTTGGCCTAAGTCAGAATGCTTTCTTGGTTGCTTGTTTGGTTATCTATGTGTGTGTTTTCTCCCAAAGATTGGGATTGGCTTGGTGTTCTCCCGAGGATCTACCGCTTATCGCTCAATGATGGCGGACTCATGAGCTTGCGGACCAAATCTGCTGTCTGAAAATATCTGTCCGGTATTTTGTTCCCCCTCCTATTTGCCTCGTGGGCCCACCGTCAAAAAATAAAAAAATGATCGACTTGATTGCTAGATATACTAGTGTGAACTAGTTTTTGTGATAATGAATGATTGACTATTCTGCTTAGTATCTCATTTTGTAATACTAGTTTCATGATCATGATCATGTTTATGTTATAAAATTTAAGATGTCTTATTGTTTCATTTATGTGATTATCTTTACTGTTTCTTTTTTATAGGATTGAGATATATGATTGTTAGTAGGCCACGGACCGACTTAGGATTGACTTGATTGCTAGATAACCCTCTTATCATTATACAGTAGTGAACAGCATTTGGGGTACTGGTGTACTATGTATTGCGTAGCTGGCCAAGTTATGTCTCCGCCCACGTATTCCGGTATTGACATGCCATGTGCCTTGCTTAAGAAGAAGAGAAGGGGGATGAAGGGTCTGTTTTAACATTTTGGATAATAATTAAGACCGTTAATCTCTGTAGTATCAACGGAAACCTTTTACTTTGGATTATTAAAGCACATTGACTGCACCACTTTCTGCACATAGTTTTGTTAAACTAGAAGTTGATCTCTCCATCTAAAGCTTGATTTTGTTTTGTTTTGATGATAGCAGAAATTTTTTATACGAAATTTCTTTCTTTTCTTGGATAATTGGTGTTCAGTACATGATGCAAATCATTTGGAGATTAATTGTAATCACTACTTCCCAGTACATATTGCATTACATGATATCTCTATGAAGGTAAATACATACAATTTTTTCCCTACACGTTGTATCATGCGAAAGAAATAACTGTAAAATATGACTATCATATCTGTTTAATCAAGAATACCTCAGAATGAGCGAGTTGTCGGTACAGGGATGAGCCTTGTCTGCAAGACCCCCCTTGCGTCGGTATGTTAATGTGTTGGAGGAGGAAGATGGCCTCTTGAGTTCAGTTGAAGATTGGAAATGAAGCTTGCCTTGGTCTTTATATATGAATTATACGTGATGGACATGGAAGTGGGACCTGGCATGGCAAGAAAGGTGTATTGTCTGTGGGTTTGCCAGCAAAGTCCAAACTCGTATGGATGAAGAAAGGCATCCATCCTTTCTTTTCCTTATTCCTCAGGTGTGTGCCTGTGCCTCTTCCTTTATGCTGCTGCCCTTGCCGAAAGTTCTAGCTTTCATGGTAAATAAATGCGTTTTCTTCTTCCTTTATTCCTTCTGATACTTGAAATATTGTGGACAGGGCAATCTACTATACTCCCAAGTAACAGAGTCTGTCAAATTAACAAAGCCGTGAACATATTCCTTCTTCTGAGTTGCATCGAAATGTGAAGGGAGAAGACATGTCTTTGATTTGTTGGTTCAATGACTATCCCTTTTATTCAATTCTAGAAAGGTGTATCAATACAAAAGAAGTCATAAATAACTGCAGGCTTTTTAAATTCTTCCTAGAGTGGAGAACATTTATCGGTAATGTAAAGGAAATATATAGATTGTATTCTCCCACTTTATTCTTTCTCCATCACTTCTAGAGGAGGCAATTTTTTGCACCTCACTATATTCAACTCCTTCCACTTTCTGCAGAATATGAAGCACTGTGAGTTTTGTTCTTATGTAATAGAGAGCAAATTTACACCCAATTGATCTACGTACTCCCCGAATATTTGTGTCAGCAAAGATGGGTTTAAAAGATGTGAGATGATACTTTGGCATACCGTAGTAGTGAGGTTCCCGTTCCCGGCACAACCCAGTCAAGTATGAGATGAATCCCTGGAAGAAGACTAAAAGTAGAAAACGGAGTTTGATACTAATTGAGCAATCTGACCAAGAACACGCAATAGTGTTACAGAATCATCAGCAATGGAAATATGTAGGTATGTTGGCTAAGCAAAGGCTATTTCCGACATATTATCCTCAGCTCAAACTCATTACTAAAGTAAACCAGGAAACGTCAGTTATATCAGCCTAATCTGAAAGCTAGTCACAACCAAAACACTACAGAATCCTGATAAATAGTCAGAGAACTGAGATCGACCAAATAAAAAAAAAAGGTAATATGTACAGGCTCTGAGAAGAACATGGTGTAAATACTATTCTTAAAATTAGTATGCTCCTCAAGTTGCTTGCTAATACTTGGCTAATATGACATACATCTTGTCGATAGTATCTAAGGCCACCATGCTGGGCTCAGGGATACACAAAATTTTCACGAATTCATTAACCATAAAGCAGATATCAGTCTTCACTTGATTCTCCTAAAGATTCCTCAACCCCTTCAAAGTTGACACCACTTGATTCTCCTAAAGATTCTTCATCCCCTTCAAAGTTGATGCCAGAAATACTCATCTGACCGATATTTACTGCAAGAATCAAACAATCTATAATGAGAGAGAGAATATAATGTGTCAACCTTGGCACATATGTACACTAGATAATTTCCTAGTGATCATGGATCCCACTTTATTTACTTTATTCCATACATCAGTAACAATTACATTTACCAATTGCTAAATTATACTGGTGTTCCGGACTATGTATTTTCTTTTGCATAACTTTGTACATACCAACAGCATCTTGTCCCGCTAAATTTGGCATGTACTTCTTTAAGTGTTCTTCTGCGGCATCGTCAGCCTTCAGTGTTTCACAAGCAAATGAGATTGATATATTATGTTTCCCATGCTTCTGTTGGACCATGCCAACAACATCCTCTTCCCACCTGCACCAGTTACATGCTTTGTAGTTCAAATTTCCAGTGTTAATAAGGGACTTTAAAGTTATTTAGTATAGAAACATAAGGCCTTTATTAAGGGTCTCCTTGGCAATTATGGGAGTAGCGGTTATGAAGTATTTTTAGTGTAGCGGTTATGAAGTATTTTTAGAGTACCGGTTATGAACGGTTATGAGAAGTCCGATTTTGAGTGGTTTTAAGTAGCAGCTTTTAAACCAATCCAATCCATGCTTGGTAACGAGCAGTTTTGAAAGACTTTTATAAGAATAAATGAGATAAAATTAATAAAACCGTTCAAAATTCACCAATTTATGGTGTTTATAAAGCCACCCAAAATTACATTATACCTGTTTTAGGGAGTTTTTGAGCCGACCAAAACCAATGCCTCATAAAAATTACCAATAAGGAGTTTTCAACGGTCGGTTCAAAAACACCCCAAAACCAACGAAAACACTGTTACCAAGCAGACCCTAAAGGCACAACACCGATTGTTATGGGACATCAAACTTTGGCAATCCTGATTCATTGCAGGACTGCCAAATTTTGGCAGTCCCTAACAATATGTGTGCCTTTAGTAAAGGCCAAACATAATATACATGACTAGGGAAGGGAAATAAACATATATATACAAAGCCACCTAACACTAACATTGAAATGGAACAAAAGAAGGAGGTCTGAGCAGGGCCGGCCCTGGCCCAGGGCGGACAGGGCGACCGCCCAGGGCCCCATGGGCCAGAAGGGCCCAAAATTTTTTTTGTTTAAATATATAAATAATTTGTACCGAAATAGAAGTAGTATTTACCATGGACCATTCTTATCACAAAGCAATTGTTGTGTAGTGGTTATTACATTAGACTTGCACACAAGAGGTTTCTAGTTCAAATCTTGGTGGAGGTATATTTTTTATTTTACTTTTGTTTTATTTTTTTTACATTATGTATGGGGCCTCATTTTGAAAGTTCGCTCCGGGCCCCTGTGAGCTCAGGGCCGGCCCTGGGTCTGAGTGCCACGAGGCTCCTGCTTATGGCAGGATATGGGAGGGTCAAGATGTACGCAACATTACCCCCCATATGTGGAGATGTGGTTTCCGTGACTTGAACCTGCATCCTTGAGGATGCAAGCAACAAGCCTTATTGTCGCTCCAGACGACGCTCTCTTAGAAATGAAACAAGGAACAAAATTATTGGTGTTAGGTGATTAAGATAATTGTGAGGTGCAGTTTCATCTAGTAATAGAAACCATGGGCATGTTCCGACTTGAAAAGCAAGGAATGGATACATGCAATTTTCTTTTGCCTCTTGTATCCATCTCCCAACAG
>JAYESA010000002.1:161128678-161138678 GCA_036927795.1 Iris macrosiphon | reverse complement strand
TCATGAGAGTTGGGCTCTCCTTAGAACTTAGTTAGTATTTCTACACGTAAGACCAAAAAAGAGAAGGTGCAGGACCACTTACAACAACATTGGCACAAATTGTCCAAATAAACCAAAAAACCTTTCCATTACAGCAACAAGAGTTGCAACAAAGCATCCTAATTGCACCATTCGGACCACTGGATTTGTAAATCCCGCAACATCGTTTATGTGCAATACTACCTATGGCCAAAGAAATGTTGCATGCGTAATCCATTTACGCGTATCCCAACAAAACCCTAATTATTAAACATACAATCGCTGTAACAAAAAAACATACAATCGCCAAAATCTCAAAATTACAGAGGGGAAAAATGAGAGCGAAATTATGAAAACTAAGAGGTGCCCAGATGAGCAAACATGAAAAAGACGAAACCTGAATCGAGCTATGTAACAAAAATCGAGCATGGAGATGATGGATTTAGGGTGGGTGGGTGGGTTTGGTTACCAGTTCCATGGAGGCCATAGCAAGTGGAGTTTGGGAGATGGATGAAGTGGCCGGAGATTGAGCCGGACGGAAGGAGAGCGATTGAAGCCATCCCCTCCATCTTATACTTTCCCCCTTCCTCCTGAGAACCCATTGATAGCTTCTCCTCTTCCTCTCTCAACACTAGTGTAATTTCTTACGGTTTGCTTGGGTATTTTTTTATCAATAATGCTAAGTTTACTACCAAATGCTTACAACCTTCTTACAACCCTCTCAACATCCCTGCTATGTGGGCCACCCCCGCTCCACCTTTCCTCCAACGAACAACCGTCACGTAGCGTTACGGCAAAGTTGCAACCACCCAGGCAGCCACCGGGTCCCACCTCTTCCCCCTCCTCCAATAGATGGCCGCCACGTGGATGCCACTTTGCGGTTGTAAGAGGGTTGTAGGCATTTGGTTGTAGTCATAGCATAGTCCATTTTTTATTGGTTTGGGTGTATTTTTGAACCGAATGTAAGGGTGTGCTTGGTAACGGTGTTATCACCGATTTTGGAGTATTTTTAAACCGGTCATTTTTGAAAACTTCTGTTTGTTAATTTTTTTAAGACACCGATTTTGGTCGGCTCAAAAACCTCCCAAAAGTAGTGTAATGTAATTTTTGGTAGCTTTATAAATACTTCAAATCGGTAGATTTTGAACGATTTTTTTATTTATTCTATTTATATTCTCATCAAAAAATATAATTATAACTATTAATATCATATCCTATATTTTCTTTCTCATTAGTGTTTTTTTTCTATTTCTTCGAAACTATGGCTACTTTTTCGTTAAGTTTTTAAAATCATTCTTTCCTACTTTTATCCAGACGTTTCTATTATTTCATGTATTTTTATTATTTTGATCAAATATGAATTTTATCCTGATCGAGAAGTGGCTTGGATGGAAGTTTCCGTACTCCAGACCATTATGTTTATATACGGACATACATGTAATTTAATTCGTGTAAAAAAATTTCATAACCGTTCGTTAATGAATTGTTAAGCATAAGTTAGACTGGTTTAAAAGTCGCTACTTAAAACCTCCTAAAATTGGACCCCTCATAACCGGTAATCTAAAAATACATCATAACCGCTATCCCTACAATTGCCAAGCAGGTCCTAAGTGTTTACAAAATTCTACTTGGTAATTTTTTTAAGTAACCCTAGAAAATCGGTGTAGTATAATTTTATGTGTCTTTATAAACACTTAAAATTGATAGATTTTAAAAGATTTTATTATTTTATTTTATTTTATTTGTAGCATTACGAAAAAATATATAATTATAATTACTAATACTCTACTCTATTTCTTCTTTCTTTCTCAACTTTGTTTCTCTTCTACTTCATCCAAATTACGGTCACTTTTTCAGATGATTTTTTGAAATATTGTTTTTTAAAGTCTCTCCTATCTCATCCAGGTTTGGGGACGCCTCCTATTAGGGGGTGAGCAATCTGTCATTTGTATAACCGAACCTTGATCGAAATGTTTTATGAAGACCGAATGGAACCGTAATTCTTTAAAATCGAGTCGAACAGAACCGACCAGTTCGATCAATTTGATTATTTTGGCCCATTTGGTTTAACTGGGCCGATTGGGTAATCGGCCATGGGCTCAGAAAATTATAATCAATAATCAGATTTTACACGTCAAAATGTTCAGTAAAAATTTTACAGTAAAAAATTGACCATTTCCACATAAAAAATTGTAATAAATGTTTACAAATGAACCAATCTTCAAGTATACAAGAAGAATTGATATGTGATTAAGATTTAAGTCTCCCTCAAAAATAATATTACAACAATCAAATATCACAACAATCAGTGCCGTACTTTAGAATATGAGACCTGGGACGAACTTTAAAAATGGTGCCCTCAAAGTTTAATATTCATATTATATTATTTTTTTCATCAATAATAATACAACAGTATTTTCAACCAAAAATTCAAGAAATAAACACAATAAACAAATTTAAATATCCAAAAGAATATATCTTATAACGAGATACTAATAAAAATGAAGTGTTCCAAACCGGAAAAAAAAAACTGATGTTCCATATACAACAACAACAACAACAAAAAACTAACAATGTTTGGGATAGTTCATAATGGTAATAATAATAAAAGTAACTTTGGCCATCAAATGCTTCATCAGTGCATCACATAGTCACTTAAATACTAATTCAATCAAACTAGTCATGCAACAAATATGCTTTTTACTAGTTTCATGAAGTGTGAGATTCCGACTAAGATTTTTTCAATCTTTGGATCCTTCTTGTCATGTCCCAATCCCAAAATATCGAGGGACTAGCCACGTGGCAATGGCAGCAGCACAACTCAAATTGGCAAACCCAATTTAATGGACCCGTTAGAGTGCACTTAAGCTGTAATAAATATAAATGCAGTCTACAACATCTATCACAGTATAATTCTAATCTCATCAACAGAAAGTAAACACAAGTCAATATGATAAATCAGTCAAGATAATAGATAAAGGAAAAAGTCCATCAACAAGTCCAAATAAATAGTGTCTCGGGGAACAACCCGACACAATAAAAGAAAGAATATCACCAATACATATGTCCATAAGTCAAGATATGAAATAACAACAAGCATAAATAACTGGGTATGAAACTGAAATACTCAGGAGAAATCCTCCGGCACAACCTCGTCCTCTGGTGTTAGTACTGGTCCAACGTCAGCTCATGTCCTGTAAACCTCGGGATAAATCTCCTCTGCTGTACCTGGGGACATAATCCGGATCCAGGTCCTCAGGAAACATAACAAGGTACAAGAAACACTCAAGCAAAATAAAATGTAGTAAATAAAAATAGATACTCAGGGCAAGCTATATAACCAGCTATGTGAAATACAAATGAGAGCATCACTGGTACTCAGGCTGAGACCACTACAAGCTCTATGTCGGGGAGCCCGTAGCACCAAGAATATCACGTAATGGGCCAAGCTCTGGTACAAAGACTAAAGCACCTCAAAAATAAAGTATATATATATAATCAACCAGTAGTCAGTGTGTCTCTCCCCACCCAATGTAACCTCACGTCTCATGTCCATAACACGCAAGATCATGACATCTAGCTAGTACAACGAGTCATAATGATATCTATGTATATGTAAGTCTCATGTCAAGAATCATGTAAGCCTATACAAAATTACCATGAACAACTCAGAAAAGATTATGTCACATGAATAGCATCAAGTGTCCTATGGTATGACGTACTTGGTAAATCAAGCACGTAAAGATAGGATCGTGGAATTAATTCTTTAAATGACGTTACACGACTCCGCGTACAGCGTCGACACCCGAATCTTGTTCGGACGTTAAGCAACGTCTCACGGTCCTAAGTTGAACAGGTACATCACAAAAGTATATAAAAAGAATACAATCAAATAATATTGTCACGCCCCAGTCCCAAAATGCCGAGGGACTGAGCACGTGGGCAATGGCCAGCAGCACTCACCGATGGACAACCCAATTTAATGGATCCATCAGGGCATGCTTAAGCTGTAGTCTAACAGTAAGATGTTACAAGTCTCAAGTATTTCTAATCTCATCCACAGAATAAACACAGATTAAATGCCAGAAATAATGCAATAGAATAACTATCAAATCTTAATAAATATCTCGGTGAACAATCCGAGATTGTCTGATACATCCAAAGCAAATAGACAGGAAATAAAGGAACTGGAAATAGAAACAGAAATAACTGACTATATACAGTCACTGCTCAGGAGAAGTCCTTTGGTGCTGGCTCGTCTTCAGTCCTGGTACAGCTCCTGGAAGTGCTCATGTACAATGTATCTCTGGATGGTTCTCTTCGGCTATACCTGGGGACATAGTCCATTCCAGGTCCTCAGGGGACATAACAAGGTACAGATAATACAAGCCAAAATATAAGCAGTGCAGAAATTAAATAAAACAGCAGGGTAAACTACGTAACCAGCTAGGTGATAAATGCAAGTTGAGAGCATCACTAGAACTCAGGCTGAAGCTGCTACAAGCTCTATGTCGGGGAGCCGGTAGCAGTGATATCATGTAGTTGTCTAGCTCAATGAGAGACTACGACGCCGGCATAATATAAAATCAACCTGTAGCCTGTGTAACTCTCCCCACCCAATGTAATCACGCATATCATGACCATAACGTCTCATGTCCATGTCAAGCGGGATCATAGCGAATGCAACAAGTCATAAAGTATCTAGGAACATATGTCAATGTCAAGTCCTGTATCCTATACATAATCACCATGAATGTCTCAGGAAGACTCTGTCTCATGAATAGTGTCAAGTGTCCTGGGTTCTGTTGTACTTGATAGGACAAGTACCAAGAGTAAGGGTATCGAATGTCCATCTCTAATGACGTACCCAACACCGCGTACGGGGTTGGCACCCGACTATGATCGGACACTAAGTACGTCACACGTTTCCTAGGTTAAGCAGTTAAAACAAGTTTATATGAATTTACACAAGAACTCCAACAAAATATTATCACAGGAACTACTGAGATTTGACGAGCTTTACTTGCCCACTGATGCTAAATTAAGCCAAGGAAATAAATAGCAGACTGCAGGGTTTGGCAAGGTATACTTGCCCACTGATGTAAAAAAAGGTCAAGGAAATAGGTAGCAAGCTGCAAGTATTGGTGAGGTACACTTGCCTGTGGTTCTGGTTCCAATTGCGGCTCTGACTTCAGCTGAATTTGCAGGCGGTAATCCGGTTGCTGAAACAAAACATCACCATCAGATCCAGAAAAATATCAATCAGCTAGGAACGCCTGTCCTTGAGTCCAATTTGGAGACAAGGGCAGAAACAGCAGTTTTGGGTCAAAACGGGGTCTACATGTGGGCCCGCTTTGCATCGAAAAACGTGTCAGGGTCAAGGGTCTCCAAATTCACCAAACTTAGTGTCAACAGGTCAGGAACGATGATACGAACCCAACGGAACTTCCAGAATTGGATTCCGATGAGCCGATCACAAAATCGCCCGTCGAGCGGGGCCTATGGGGCCCACGACACGCGATTTCGTCAACATTCTCAGAATCGAACCAAACTTGGGTCACAGGACCAGCGTATCGCTACGAGTCCGATGGCGCAAGTTTCGTTTCAATCCGACGTGTGTACACAAAGTTAGGGTAAAATGCAGAAAAGTCGGATACGGGACGATGTCCGTGGATACGCATTGATTCCGGTGTGCACGCACATCCGAATCAACTTCTGCGAAATCCACACGTCCGTATCAATGACGCGCACGTATCTGTGAATACCGCGTGTATTCAAGTCGTCCCGTTTGGCGGGGCGTACCCAGTTCCGGGATGAATCGGGTCGTTATTTTTTCCTGTTTTTGGATCGCGGTGTGCGAACACCACAGGACGCGATGCCCCGAGCGGTTTATCCGAGAACCGAGAGGGTCATACAGGCTTCGCAACGCAATTTGTGGAATCGAAATCAGAGCTACGAGGAGAGAGATACACGCACCTGAACGGGACCCGAAAACCGGGGTCGAATTGTGTCCGACACGACACAGGACACGTGTCCTGTGTCGGACACGGGAGGGGGGGGGGAATTGGGGATTAGGGTTAGGGCAACCCCTACGGCGGAGGCGGCGGCTGAGGCGGAGGGCGGCTGGCCGGGCTGAGGGCTGAGGCGGAGGGGGCCGGGGCTCTGCGACGCGGCGAGGAGGAGGACCGGGCGGCCGGCGCTGAGCGGCACGGCGGAGCTGCTGCTCCGCTGCTGCTGTTTGCTGCGGTGGCCGCCGACGAGGGGAGGAAGGAGGAGGACGGGGGAGAGGCTGTGCGGAGCTGGCTGGGTGCGGCGAGGCGGCTGGCGGCAGGTGGCAGCGGTGGCGGAGCGGTGGTCGGGGTGGCTGACGGTGGCGAGGGGCTGGGCACGCGGGGGTTTTAAAGAGGGAGACGGCGGTTGGGGAGGCCGAGCAAGGCGGAGAGAGGGGGTCGACGTGGAGCGGCGCGAGGCGGGCGGGAGCGCCGGGCCGGAGCGCCGGAAGACGCGGGCCGAGGGGACGCGTGGAGGAAGACGGGTCGTGCGGGTTGCGGGCGGGTCGGGTCTGGCGGATCCGACCCGACCCGCTAGGGGCTGGGCCGGGCTCGAGCCCAATGGGCCCGGGCCGGGCTGAGGGAATGGGCTGGGTCCAATTATAAAAATAACGGAAAATTTTACTGACAGCATTAAAGTTTAACATATTTATAAAAAAAGCAACAAAGTTTTAAATTTACACTAAAAGCATTAAAACGCCCTTCCAAAGGGCGTTTTACGCTTTTCCGTCGTAAAATTTTAACGACGTTAACGGAGCAGGAAAAAGAAAAAAAAATATAAATAAAATAATACAAAACGCCCTTTGGAAGGGCGTTTTGCATTTTTTAATATTTTTTAATATTTTATACTCTCTCCTCTCTCCTCTCTCCTGTTTCTTTTTATTATATTTATTAATATTTTTTTTACTCTCTCACTCATCAGAAAAAAAAAAAAAAAATAAAGCAAAAACGCCCTTTGGAAGGGCGTTTTGCATTTTTTAATTTTTTTTTATGAATTTTATATCATTCCCGGCCTCTCTTACTTTCCGAAAAAATAAAAAAAATATTATTAAAGCGTAAAACGCCTTAGGAGGGCGTTTTTCCTAGGAAAAACGCCCTTCCTAAGGGCGTTTTTCATTTTAATAATATTTTTTTTTATTTCGGTCCCCCCGCCCTCTGAAGACTCTCCTCTCTCCTCTCTCTCTCTCTCCCTATTCTCCTCTCCTCTCTCTCTCTCTCCCTCTCCCTATTCCTCTCTCCGCTGTCTCTCGGAGGAGGCCGTACTTCTCCGGCTTCAACCGCCTCCTCTCCGCCAGCGGCGTCGCCGGCGAACTCGCCTCCCGCTCCTCCCTCACCCTCCTCGCCGTCCCCGACTCCTCCCTCCTCCGCTCGGACCTCATCCGCTCCTCCGCCGCCGACCTCGCCGACGTCCTTCGCTACCACGTCCTCCTCCAGTACCTCTCCTGGCCCGACCTCCGCCGCCTCCCTCCCGCCGGAAAGCTCGTCGCCACCCTCTACCAGACCACCGGCCGCGCCTCCGCCGATCTCGGCGCTGTCAACCTCACCCGCGACGCCGCCACCGGCCGCGTCGCCGCCAACTCGAACTCCACCGTCCTCTCCCAGATCAAGACCCTCCCCTACAACATCACCATCCTCTCCCTCGACTCCCTCCTCGTCCCCTACGGCTTCGACCTCTCGGCCTCCTCCGAGTCCCATCCGCAGCAGCAACCCCTAAAATGAGGAGAGAGGAGAGAGGAGATAGGAGAGAGGAGAGAGGAGATGGCAGAGAAATTAAATATTAATAAATATAAATAAAAGAGACAGGAGAGAGGAGAGAGGAGAGAGTATAAAATATTAAAAAATATAAAAAAATGCAAAACGCCCTTCCAAAGGGCGTTTTGTATTATTTTATTTATATTTTTTTTTCTTTTTCCTGCTCCGTTAACGTCGTTAAAATTTTACGACGGAAAAGCGTAAAACGCCCTTTGGAAGGGCGTTTTAATGCTTTTAGTGTAAATTTTAAAACTTTGTTGCTTTTTTTATAAATATGTTAAACTTTTATGCTGTCAGTGAAATTTTCCGTAAAAATAATAATAATAATAATAATAAATAATTAAATAATTATATTTTGGTGTTTTAAAAATATGTCCGGGGTCCAATAAATTCCAGAAAAATTACCCTAAGTCCAGTTTTTTATTTTACACCCAAAAATATTATTTTCATAATATTTTAATATTGTTTATTATCAAATAAAAATCATTTAAATAATTAAAATCCTGTTTTTAATTACAGAAAAATTTCAGAAAATTTCAGAAAATTGTGAAAAATCCAAATTAAAAATTTTGAAAAATCAGGGGGTTTACAAATATTACAGGATCTACTGCAAATTGGCAAGGTACACTTGCCTAGGTTTTTGAGCTCCGTCAATTGCTCCTGTAACAGTGGAATCTTCAAGTACACATCCGGATGCTGAAACAAACATCACCATTGTTCTCAGAATACTTGAAATAGCTAGAATTGACAACCCATAAATTTAATTTTTACACAGGGACAGAAGACAGTTTTTGGTCAAAGCGGGGTCCATATGTGGCCCACTTCGCACCGAAAAATATGTCAAAGACAAAATTTCCAAATTCGTCAATCTTAGTGTCTACGAGTCCAAAACGATGATACGAATCCAACGAAACATCCATAACTGGATTCCGATGAGCCGATCACGAAATCGCCCGTCAAATAAAATCGTGGGACCCGCGAAACAGTGTTTCGTCAACGTTCTCTGAATTGAACCAAACTTTGATCACAGGACCAGCGTAACACTGTGAATTTGATGGCGTAAGTTTCGTTACAAAACAACATGCACACACAAAATTATGACGAGTGTCAGAACAGGCCGATACGAGATTTTTCGACGGATACGTGTTGATTCTGGTGTGCACGCACATCCAAATCAACTTTCACCAAATCCCACATGTCCGCGTTGACGATACGCGTCTTTCGGTGCAATTCACACACGACGAAGTTACCTTATTTAGCGGGACGCACACCGTTTCGAAAAAATTCGGTTTAAGAAACCAAATTTTCGGTCAATTTTAACAGCAAATAAATCACAGCATATATCGAATTAAAATAAACTAATTGATGAGATTAAAATTTGTTTATGTTGTCTAATTACTCTTGAAGCAGAATTTAAAAAATTGCGTGCAGTTATGAAGATAACGGGGACTCAAACACGCCACCTGGGACATTTTATGTTCCTATAAATAAGTCAATTTTTCCTGTATTGCGTCGCGATTTGCGACCGACATAGGACACGATACACTAAACCAATTATACAGGGTTCAAGGGGTCATGTGGTCTTCGCATAGGACTCAACGGATCATTATTTGGATTACTGTGCAGAGAGATACAAGGACGAGAAGATGGGTACCTCGCTGTGTGCTACTGATTGTAAAGTCGGAGCGGCTGTTCGCGCGGTGGCCTGCGGCGGCGGTCGACATTTGACGGCTGCTACGATGGTCGGGAATGGAAGGGGAGATGATGGTGGTGGTGGGGGTCGGCTAGGCTGGGGTTTATATAGGGTGGGGGGAAAGTTACAGAAGGGGGAAAGGAAGGGTCATCGGCCGTTGTCGGGAGGGGAAGAGGTCGGGCCTGGGGGGTTACAGTCAGTTACTGTAGTGGGTTCGGGTTATTGGGTACGAGTTATCGGGTTTGGGTATGGGTCAGATCCGGTTGGTTTAGTTTGGGTTGGGTTGGTTTGGGGTTGGTTTGGTTTGGTTTGGTTTGGGTTGGTTTATTAGTAAATCAATATATATGCATATATGACCATCTAAAAATAGTTTTGGACCTCAATAAATTCCAGAAAAATTCTACAGTACTCTATTAATAGTTTTACACCAAAAATATATTTTCTGCACTATATTAATAATTAATTAAATACACATAATTATAAATTT
>JAYESA010000002.1:161126544-161128578 GCA_036927795.1 Iris macrosiphon | reverse complement strand
ACTAATTGAGCAATCTGACCAAGAACACGCAATACCGTTACAGAATCATCAGCAATGGAAATATGTAGGTATGTTGGCTAAGCAAAGGCTATTTCCGACATATTATCCTCAGCTCAAACTCATTACTAAAGTAAACCAGGAAACGTCAGTTATATCAGCCAAATCTGAAAGCTAGTCACAACCAAAACACTACAGAATCCTGATAAATAGTCAGAGAACTGAGATCTACCAAATAAAAAAAAAAGGTAATATGTACAGGCTCTGAGAAGAGCATGGGGTAAATACTATTCTTAAAATTAGTATGCTCCTCAAGTTGCTTGCTAATACTTGGCTAATATGACATACATCTTGTCGATAGTATCTAAGGCCACCATGCTGGGCTCAGGGATACACAAAATTTTCACGAATTCATTAACCATAAAGCAGATATCAGTCTTCACTTGATTCTCCTAAAGATTCCTCAACCCCTTCAAAGTTGACACCACTTGATTCTCCTAAAGATTCTTCATCCCCTTCAAAGTTGACGCCAGAAATACTCATCTGACCGATATTTACTGCAAGAATCAAACAATCTATAATGAGAGAGAGAATATAATGTGTCAACCTTGGCACATATGTACACTAGATAATTTCCTAGTGATCATGGATCCCACTTTATTTACTTTATTCCATACATCAGTAACAATTACATTTACCAATTGCTAAATTATACTGGTGTTCCGGACTATGTATTTTCTTTTGAATAACTTTGTACATACCAACAGCATCTTGTCCCGCTAAATTTGGCATGTACTTCTTTAAGTGTTCTTCTGCGGCATCGTCAGCCTTCAGTGTTTCACAAGCAAATGAGATTGATATATTATGTTTCCCATGCTTCTGTTGGACCATGCCAACAACATCCTCTTCCCACCTGCACCAGTTACATGCTTTGTAGTTCAAATTTCCAGTGTTAATAAGGGACTTTAAAGTTATTTAGTATAGAAACATAAGGCCTTTATTAAGGGTCTCCTTGGCAATTATGGGAGTAGCGGTTATGAAGTATTTTTAGAGTACCGGTTATGAACGGTTATGAGAAGTCCGATTTTGAGTAGTTTTAAGTAGCAGCTTTTAAACCAATCCAAACCATGCTTGGTGACGAGCAGTTTTGAAAGGCTTTTATAAGAATAAATGAGATAAAATTAATAAAACCGTTCAAAATTCACCAATTTATGGTGTTTATAAAGCCACCCAAAATTACATTATACCTGTTTTAGGGAGTTTTTGAGCCGACCAAAACCAATGCCTCATAAAAATTACCAATCAGGAGTTTTCAACGGTCGGTTCAAAAACACCCCAAAACCAACGAAAACACTGTTACCAAGCAGACCCTAAAGGCACAACACCGATTGTTATGGGACATCAAACTTTGGCAATCCTGATTCATTGCAGGACTGCCAAATTTTGGCAGTTCCCTAACAATATGTGTGCCTTTAGTAAAGGCCAAACATAATATAAATGACTAGGGAAGGGAAATAAACATATATATACAAAGCCACCTAACACTAACATTGAAATGGAACAAAAGAAGGAAGTCTGAGTGCCACGAGGCTCCTGCTTATGGCAGGATATGGGAGGGTCAAGATGTACGCAACATTACCCCCCATATGTGGAGATGTGGTTTCCGTGACTTGAACCTGCATCCTTGAGGATGCAAGCAACAAGCCTTATTGTCGCTCTAGACGACGCTCTCTTAGAAATGAAACAAGGAACAAAATTATTGGTGTTAGGTGATTAAGATAATTGTGAGGTGCAGTTTCATCTAGTAATAGAAACCATGGGCATGTTCCGACTTGAAAAGCAAGGAATGGATACATGCAATTTTCTTTTGCCTCTTGTATCCATCTCCCAACAGCAAATTCTGATTTGATCAAAAGAGAAAAAACAATGCTGTGGTTCAACTCCAAATCACCTCAAGGTAACTAGAATTCATAAGGGAGAAAGATGTTGAAACGCTCAACTACATGTAAGTTCCCAACAACACTTACCCATGGGCAT